>JAWPHD010017871.1:0-42539 GCA_037043455.1 Cyrtodaria siliqua
CTTAACTATGGATTAAGGTAACCAATCTTTGAACAACTGTGCCCATTATGTTTCGTAATATTTATTTTTGTTGTTGATAGACTTAAATATGTTGAATTGCATTCATTTTGCATCAACTGACAATGTTAAAATTATTCTAATATCAGCATATCTTGTGTAAATTTCAACAAAAAAATGCTGTTTTTAGTTATGTTGTAATTTCTGTCTAGCAGTATTTATTTGCATTGTTGCTAGACTTGAATAAAGATTTTGAATAACATTCATGTTGCATAAATTGAAACTGTAAAAATGATTTTAATAACAACATGACTTTTTATAAATTAAAAACAATGGCTCAAATTATAGGTAATAATTCATGTGATGTCAGACGCTGCAGTGTTCCGCATACCTGTGACTGAGGTCTTACAGATCTAGTGAATTATTTACCAAACACTACACAAGTTGCCTTTGTTTCATAAAGACATACTGTAAATCTAAGAAATATGTATTTCCATTGTTGCAACACTAGAACAATGTAGACTACATTCATATAACATTTATAGGGCTCAGTCTCGATGATAGTATGTTCTAAATAAATTGAAATGGTCGTTATCATTTCGGACAAACAGTTACCTTCACTGTACATATACAAAAGTACAGGTATATAATATCGGACATCGTCTTGAGTGGTTTACACGATACACGACATCACTGAGATTTAGCCCTGATTTATCACTATTGACACATGTTAAAATTATTCCAATCAATGCATTTCTATTTATATAAAATTAAAAAATGCAGTTTCTTACGTCAGTTGTCAATTCTGTCGAATAATATTTATTTATGTTGTTACTAGACTTTAATAAGATGTTGAACTGCATTTATATTGCAACAGTTGACAATGTTAGAATAATTCTAATAATAGCATAACTTCTTATAAATACAATCAAATGCTGTTTTATGTCTAGTAAAAGTTTTGTCTAGTAATATTTATTAGTGTTGCTCGACTTAAATATGTTGAATTGCATTCTTATTGCATCAACTGACAATGTTAAAATGATTTTAATGTCAGCATATCTTATGATAAGTTGAAATAAAATGCTGTGTTTTTTTCCATTTTGTTGTAATTTATGTCGTGACACATGTTAAAATGATTTCATTAGAAGTTAAATTTCTTATAAATACAACACTGTCTTTTGTAAGTATTGTAAATTCTGTCTGGCAATATTTATTTGTGTTGTTGCTAGACTTGAATAAAGGTTTTCAATAACATTCATATTGCATCAATCTGATTCTAATAAAAGCATAAGGGCATATAGTGTTACACCCGTCTGTCCATCTTTTCTTGCGTCAGTCAGTGTGTCTGTATCGTAAATGTTGTCCGGACTTAACTTTGATAATTTTTATCCGATCTTCTCTAAACTTGGTCAAATTGTATATGGGCACAATGTCTTGGCCAGGTATCCAGTTAATGTCAGAAAGGCAATAGCGGGGGCATCTATGTCCTATGGCTCAATTTATAGGTAATAATTCATGCGATGTCAGATACTGCAGTATTCGTGAACCTGTGACTCCGGTCTTACAGATCTAGTGAATTATTTACCAAACATCTACACAATTTTCTGTTTTGCTATAAAGGCTTATTGTAAGTTCAGTCTAGGAAATATGTATTTCCATTGTTGCAAGACTAGAACAAACAATGTGGACTACACTTATATAACATTCATTGACACATGTTAAATTGATTCCAATAATGGCATTAATATGTATACGGAAAGAAAACAAAATGCAGTTTTCTTCAGTCAACATTGTAAATTCTGTCGAGTAATATTTATTTGTGTTGTTGCTAGACCTGAATATAGCTGTTGAATTGGATTCTTATTGCAACAATTGACTATGTTAAAATAATTCTCTAATATTATATCTCGATGTACATGGAGGATGAGCCTGTCGTGTCCATGTGTTGGTGCGCCTTAAAACCAAATTCAATTCAATTCATTTCAAATAATTCTAATAATAGCATAACTTCTTATAAATACAGGCAAATGCTGTTTTATGTCTAGTAATATTTGTGTTGTTGCTAGACTTAAATATGTTGTATTGCATTCTTATTACATCATCTGAGAATGTTAAAATGATTCTAATATCAGCATATCTTCCATTCTACTATAGAATTTACAGCAATTCTGCAGATCTGCAGATAAGAAAGTTCTAGGTCCATTCTCCATGTTTTATCTTGATGTAAATGGAGGAAGAGCCTGGCACCATATAACCTTTCATGTTTTGGTGCTCCTTTAAACCCAATTCAATTCAATTCAATCAGCAAATCTTCTTATAAATTGAAAAAAAAAAGTGCTGTTTTCGTATGTTGTAAATTCTGTCTTGCAATATTTATTTGTGGCATTGCTGGACTAGAATAAAGGTTTTAAATAACATTCATATTGCATCAATTTAAAATGTTAAAATTATTCTTATAATAGCATAACTTTTTACGCCCCTGCTGTTCGAAGAATTGTTTAAGGGCATATAGTATAACCCCTGTCCGTCCAACTATTCTTGCGCCAGTCAGTGTGTCCGTATCGTAAATGTTGTCCGGACTTAACTTTGATAATTGTTACCCAATCTTCTCTAAACTTGGTCAAATTGTATATGGGCACAATGTCTTGGCCAGGTAACCAGTAAGCAGTTAAAGTCAGAAAGGCAATAGCCTTATTAAAATATGAAGCAATAGCGGGAGCATCCATGTTCTATGGCTCAAATTAAAGGTAATAATTCATGCGATGTCAGACACTGCAGTATTCTCGAACCTGTGACTCGGGTCTTACAGATCTAGTGAATTATTTACCAAACAATCTACACAAACTGGCTCTTTTGCTATAAAGACATATAAGTTCAGTCTAGAAAATATGTATTTCCATTGTTACAAGACTACACTTATATAACATTTATTGACACATGTTAAAATGATTCCAATAATGGCATTGATATGTAAATGGAAAGAAAACAAAATGTAGTTTTCTTCAGTCAGTATTGTAAATTCTGTCAAGTAATGTTTATTTTGTGTTGCTGCTAGACTTGAAAAGAGATGTTGAATTGGATGTTAAAATAATTCTAATAATAGCATAACTTCTTTTAAATACAATCAAATGTTATATTGGCCCAGTTGTTCAAAGAAAGGTTAAATTAACTGAGCATTAAGTCAAAATTTCAAATCACTCTGAATTTCTGATTAACGAATATTTCTACCAGAAATTGAGCATTTGAAAGCATTATGTTCAGAAGATATGCAAATTAAAAACAATTAATAGTACAAAACATATTTTTATGAAAAACTATTTTGAAAGTTTACACTAACTATGGATTAAGCTAACCAATCTTTGAACAACTGTGCCCATTATGTTTAGTAATATTTATTTTTGTTGTTGATAGACTTAAATATGTTGAATTGTATTCATATTGCATCAATTGACAATGTTAAAATTATTCTTATAATAGCATAACCTTTTACGCCCTTGCTGTTCGAAGAATTGTGTAAGGGCATATAGTATTACCCCTGTCCGTCCATCTATTCTTGCGTCGGTCAGTGTGTCCATATCGTAAATGTTGTTCGGGCTTATCTTTGATAATTGTTATCCAATCTTCTCTTAACTTGGTCAAATTGTATATTGGCAAAATGTGTTGGCCAATTAACCAATTAAAGTCAGAAAGGCAATAGCCTTATTAAAATGTGAAGCAATAGCGGGGGCATCCATGTTCTATGGCTCAAATTATAGGTAATAATTCATGCGATGTCAGACACTGCAGTATTCGCGAACCTGTGACTCGGGTCTTACAGATCTAGTGAATTATTTACCGATCTACACAAATTGCTGTTTTGCTATAAAGACATATTGTAAGTTCAGTCTAGGAAATATGTATTTCCATTGTTGCAAGACTAGAACAAACAATGTGGACTACACTTATATAACATTTATTGACACATGTTAAAATGATTCCAATAATGGCATTAATATGTATACGGAATGAAAACAAAATGCAGTTTTCTTCAGTCAACATTGTAAATTCTGTCTAGTAATATTTATTTTGTGTTGTTGCTAGACTTGAATATAGCTGTTGAATTGGATGTTAAAATAATTCTAATAATAACACAACTTCTTTGAAATACAAGCAACTGATGTTTTATGTCTAGTAAAAGTTATGTTTAGTAATATTTATTTTTGTTATTGATAGACTTAAATATGTTGAATTGCATTCATACTGCATCAATTGACAATGTTAAAATGATTCTAATATAAGCATATCTCATATGAATTGCAACAAAAAAATGCTGTTTTCTTCAGTTATGTTGTAATTTCTGTCTAGCAGTATTTATTTGTATTGTTGCTAGACTTGAATAAAGATTTTGAATGACATTCATATTGTGTAAATTGAAACTGTAAAAATTATTTTAATAACAGCATGACTTCTTATAAATTAAAAACAATGGCTCAAATTATAGGTAATAATTCATGTGATGTCAGACGCTGCAGTGTTCCGCATACCTGTGACTGAGGTCTTACAGATCTAGTGAATTATTTACCAAACACTACACAAGTTGCCTTTGTTGCATAAAGATATATTGTAAATCTAAGAAATATGTATTTCCATTGTTGCAACACTAGAACAACGTGGACTACATTCACATAACATTTATAGGGCTCAGTCTCGATGATAGTATGTTCTAAATAAATTGAAATGGTCGTTATCATTTCGGACAAACAGTTACTTACACCTTACCTATACAAAAGTACAGGTATATTATGTCGGACATCGTCTTCAGTGGTTTACACAATATAAGACATCGCTGAGATTTAGCCCTGATTTATCACTATTGACACATGTTAAAATGATTCCAATAAATGCATTTCTATTTATATAAAATTAAAAAATGCAGTTTCTTACGTCAGTATTGTCAATTCTGTTGATTAATATTTATTTATGTTGTTACTAGACTTTAATAAGACGTTGAACTGCATTTATATTTCAACAATTGACAATGTTAGAATAATTCTAATAATAGCATAACTTTTTATAAATACAATCAAATGCTGTTTTATGTCTAGTAAAAGTTATGTCTAGTAATATTTATTAGTGTTGCTAGATTTAAATATGTTGAATTGCATTCTAAGTGCATCAACTGACAATGTTAAAATGATTCTAATGTCAGCATATCTTATGATAAGTTGAAATAAAATGCTGTTTTGTTTTTTTCCGATTTGTTGTAATTTCTGTCTTGACACATGTTAAAATGATTTCAGTAGAAGTCAGATTTCTTATAAATACAACACTGTCTTTTGTAAGTATTGTAAATTCTGTCTGGCAATATTTATTTGTTGTTGCTAGACTTGAATAAAGTTTTGAATAACGTTCATATTGCATCAATTAAAAATGTTAAAATGATTCTAATAAAAGCATAAGGGCATATAGTGTTACACCCGTCCGTCCTTCTATTCTTGCATCAGTCAGTGTGTCTGTATCGTAAATGTTGTCCAGACCTAACTTTGATAATTTTTATCCAGTCTTCTCTAAATTTGGTCAAATTGTATATGGGCACAATGTCTTGGCGAGGTATCCGGTTAATTTCAGAAAGGCAATAGCCTTATTAAAATGTAAAGCAATAGCAGGGGCATCCATGTCCTATGGCTCAAATTATCTCCCCGTGTGGTTGCCGGGGTAGAATACAACCACTGCAAACACACCGTCACATGCAGAGGGGTAGGACCCCCACATTCATATTCATTGTCATTTTTTGTTCATGCTCATTAAAGGTCTTCATCATGACCCCTGTATTGTTTCAGGTGCCATCTCGCTCACATCACTAAGAGCAGTGGCAGAAAAACAATAAACGTGTCTCCAGCATAAATGGAGTTTTTACGATAGAATTTGCAGCAACTCTGCAGTTCAGGGTGAGAAGGTTCTAGGCCCATTTTCCATATTTTATCTCGATGTACATGGAAGATGAGCCTGGCATGTTCATGCCTGTTAGGCGCCATATAACCTGTAATGTGTTGGTGCACCTTAAAACCCCAATTCAATTCTATAGGTAATAATGCATGCAATGTCAGATGCTGAAGTATTCACAAACCTGTGACTCAGGTCTTACAGATCTAGTGAATTATTTAACAAACAATCTACACAAATTGCTGTTTTGCTATAAAGGCTTATTGTAAGTTCAGTCTAGGAAATATGTATTCCCATTGTTGCAAGACTAGAACAAACAATGTGGACTACACTTATATAACATTTATTGACACATGTTAAAATGATTCCAATAATGGCATTAATATGTATACGGAATGAAAACAAAATGCAGTTTTCTTCAGTCAACATTGTCAATTCTGTCAAGTTATATTTATTTATGTTGTTGCTAGACATTAATAAGATGTTGAACTGCATTCATATTGCAACAATTGACAATGTTAAAATAATTCTATTGATAGCATAACTTCTTATAATATAAATGCAATCAAATGCTGTTTCATGTCTACTAAAAGTTATGTCTAGTAATATTTATTAGTGTTGCTAGACTTAAATATGTTAAATTGCATTCTTATTGCATCAACTCACAATGTTAAAATGATTCTAATGTTAGCATATCTTATGATAAATTGAAACAGAATGCTGTGTTTTCTTCTGTTTTGTTGTAATTTCTGTCTTGACACATGTTAAAATGATTCCAATAGAAGTTAAATTTCTTATGAATACAATACTGTTTTTTGTAAGTATTGTAAATTATGTGTGGCCATATTTGTGTGTTGTTGCTAGACTTGAATAAACGTTTTGAATTACATTCATATTGCATCAATTAAAAATGTTCAAATGATTCTAATAAACGAATAACTTTTTATGCCCCCGCCATTCGAAGAATGGTGGAAGGGCATATAGTGTTACCCCTGTCCGAGCGTCTGATCAAAAATGTTGTCCAGACTCTGACTTTGTTAATTGTTATCCAATCTTCTCTAAACCTAGTCAAATTGTATATGGGCCCAGTATCTCATCTCAGCAATTCCAGAGTTATGCCCCTTGGAATAGTAAAAATTCACAAAATCTTGTCTGCACTATTATTTGGGTAATTGTTATCCAGTCTTCTCCAAACTTGGTCAAATTGTATATGGGCACAATGTCTCAGCTAAGTTTGATAATCAGACCTATCACCAGTAATTTCAGATTTATGCCCCTTGGGATAGTAAAAAATCACCCAAAAAAAATCAGAAAGGTAATTTCCTTATTAATATGTGAAGCAATATGGGGGCATCCATGTCCTATGGACACACTTCTAGTTATAAATTAAAATACAATGGCTCAGATTATAGGTAATTATCCATGCAATGTTAAATGCTGCAGTATTACATGAACCTGTGACTCAGTCAGGTCTTACAGATCTAGTGAATTGTTACCAAACAATCTACACAAAGTGCTGTTTTGCTATAAAAACATTATTGTAAATTCAGTCTAGGAAATATGTATTTCCATTGTTGCAAGACTAGAACAAATAATTTACACTACAATCATATAACATTTATTAACACATGTTACATGTTACAACTGATTCCAATTAAACTGCATTACTTTTTATAAAAATGAAGAAGAAAAAAGTGGAAATGCAGTTGTTTTTTTTCCAGTCAATATTGTAAATTCTGTCGAGCAATATTAGTGTTGTTCCTTGACTTAAAAAAATAAAGAAAAAATAAAGATTTTGAATTGCATCACATGACAATGCTAAAATGATTCAAGTAACAGTAAAGCATCTTATAATTCATTAATATAAAAGAATGTTGTTTTTTCTAAAGTCAGTTTTGTAAATTCTGTCTAGCAATATATGTGTTGTTCCTAGACTTGAATAAAGGTTTTAAATAACATTCATACTGTATGAATTGAACATGTTAGCCCTTAACCAGCTACATATATATAATGGACTGTTCTTTCTTTGAATTAAGACCATTCCATTTATGTGACAGAGGGGTGTTTTGGGGGAAATGACTGATCAGCAGCTGGACATTGTAAACACTGATCAGCCGGCGAGATACTCATATAGGCTGATCTGGGTTAACAATGGACGCAAAGGCTATTATCATGATTATAGTCCTGCTTAGCAGGTTAAGGGTTAACATGATTGCAATAATATATCATACTTCTATTGATTACAAAGATTGCTATTTTGCTATAAAGACACTATTGTAAGTTCAGTTGAGCAATATTGATGCTTATTGTTGCCAGACTAGAACACTGATTTTGATCTACATTTATAAAGAATTAATAAACAATGTTTAAATGATTCCAATAGAAGCATTACTTTTTATAAAATACACAAAAATGCTGCTTTTTTTCGTCTCAATTTTGTATAGCAATACATCTTTAGCTTGACTGTTCAAAGAATAAGAGAGCTATGTAATGACTGCGGCTTCGGCGTCACTTTCTACCTCCAGTTTTGCATGTAGACTGTGTTTATAGTTCCATATCTTACATTCCTTGTCCTAGCTCAACCAAATCTGGTTATGGGCTTCCTTATAAATATTTCTAGACCAAATTATTGCCCCTTTTATACTTAGAAAAATTGGTTCAAGTTTTGTATTTAAAACTTTATAATAGTCTTTTTAAAAAAATATTTTCTCATCATATCACAGAATCCCCCTAAAAGAATTCAGTAAAACATCACATGTGCTCACTGTCAGGACTCGTAGAGATGAGTGCCATAATTCTGTCTTGCAATTAAGCAGAAGTATGCATTTAATTAAACTTAGTTTCCCAATAGATAGTCAAGGCCTTGAAAGTCGAGCGTCTATACTGACAGGCAGTGCCTCTTGTTTTCTTAGAAATAAAATTGTAAGTTAAATTTAGCAATATTTAGTGTTTGCCAAATGTATCAATACAAAAAATGCTGTTTTTCTATAAAGAAGCACAAGAGTATTTTATACATGATGAAATTATGGTTATTAAATTATGTGTATTTAGACTGGTTATGAAATTATGAGTATTTAGACTGGTTATGAAATTATGGTTAGATTATAAACTAGATTATGTATATATTTTTTTTTACTAAACATGAAAACTACACGTGTTCAGAATTTATAAAAAAGGTAAAAACGGTGTTCAGAATGCAGATTATTATGACATATATAAAATTAACCTTCAATTTATTTTCCCCGTGTGGTACCTGGGCAAAGAATAGGGCCACTGCAGATCCTGTTAGAAGGGTAGGCAGAGGGGTAGACACCCTCCCCCATCAAATTAATGTTCATTTTCTCATTTTTTGTTGGATGCTCAATAAAGGTCTTCTTCATGACCCCTGTATTGTTTCAGGTGCCATCCTTCAAATTACTAGAGAAGTGGCAGAAAAACAAACAAATCCATATTTTATCTCGATGTAAATGGAGGATGAGCCTGGCAAGTTCATTCCTGTTAGGCGCCATATAACCTTTCATGTGCTGTTGCGCCTTACATGATTTAAAAATAGTTAATAAGATTTAAAGGGTCCTTGCAATGGATTATTATATGGAGTTTATGTGCATCATTAACATGTAAAATATTGGGGTGGGGATAGGGGTTGGGGTGGAATCTGTTTTACAAGAGCATGCACTACCCGAGCATATTATTGTTCTAATCACTACCCGAGCATATTATTGTTCAAACACAAACGAGAGATAAATAGCAAAAATCGGTTTTATTGTCTCCGTTTATGATATAAGGTTCAAACACCTCTTCTGGCCACTAGCATGGGCTTCAGCAGTATTCTACCTTAAAGACAAAGATTTGGCCCATTGATCCCAAAGGACCAGTAAGTAAACGACTGCTGATTTGTAGTCCGGGCAACTTTCTACAACTGCCACAGAGCACTAAACAAGTTTTCTGAAGGTCATTCACTTCTTATGTCTTTTTACAGCTGCCATACAGCATTACCCTGTCCTACTCTCCATTTATGTACCTCTTTCGGATGGTGGGAGTTACTGGTTGTACACAGGAAATGTTTTGTGGTCGTCTCCACTACTAAAACATCGACTGTCATATATAGCCTAAAATGTGCTGAAAATGACTTGAAACAATATTCAACCAACCAACCATTTGTGTACCTCACACCTCTGTTAAGGTTAAGGTTTCTCTTTAGGTCTGTTTTATAAGTCATTCCTACACTCTGCAGATACATCTGTGCAACTTCTACATGATAACATGATTGACCTTGACCTTTTTTACACCAGTGATTCTAATTACATTTTGCATTAGGTTTGTATCAGATTGACAAACTTTTTAATTCAACATGCTCCCAGCAGCTCTTGGCTATAGTAATGACCTCCATCCGTTCTTGCTGAGGTATCCTTCTGTGACTTTTTATGTGTAAAATCTTTGCTTCATTGGCAATTTTTGCACCTGTGTCTAGTCACAGAAGAAATTGTGTTTGTTGAATTGGATAACATTTTGTGTCGCCTATTCAGAATGGCTGACACTTAGGGATCACTTTGTCCATTTTGAATAATATCATATTGCAACAAATGACATTGTTAAAATGATTCCAATAACAGCATACCCTCTTATACACTAAGATTTATATAATAATAATTCCCTCGATGTCAGATGCTGCAGTATTCAACGAATATGTGACTGGGGTCTTACAGATCTAGTGAACAATTCCCTTACAATCTACAAACATTGCTGTTTTAGGCCCATTTCGTTTCCTCTTCATAACTCTTGCATGCATTGGGAGATTTCAGAGTAAGTTGTCATGTTTACCAACACTCATGTCCGTATCGTCAACATCAAGCTAATCACCCTAAAGGCCATCTGCTTCTTGTATGCTTATTGTCAAGTCCATTTTGTGCCGATTTACAATGCTTGCAGGCAAGGACTGATTTTGGAATGACGCAACCCATTTACTCATCAAAATGATGCACAGAGCCCAAAACCTATGTCAGTATCAAGACTGTTCAGAGCCTAACACCCATGTCAGTATCTTCAAGGTCAAGGTCAATATGAAGGCCATTAACTTCTGATATGTCTATAGTAAGGCTCATTTCTCATCTGCTCTAATAGTACTTCATGCATAGAAGGATTGCTCATCTCATCAAGACTGTGCAGAGCCCAACACCCATGTCAGTATCTTCAAGGTCAAGGTCACTCGGAAGGCCATTCACCTCATATGTTTATAGTAAGGCCTATTTAGTGTCCACTTCATAACTCTTGCATGCATGAAGGTATTTCATAATAACTAGGCACATTTATTTATCTCGTCAAGAGGATGTGCAGAACATGACATCCATGTCGGTATCTTCAGGGTCAAGGTCACTCTGAAGGCTATACACTTCTGATATGCCTATAGTACCGCCCTTTTCATGCTGCTCCAGAACTATTTGCATCCATGGAAATATTTCAGAATAAGGTAGCACATTTACTCGTGTAACCGGAGGCTCCGGGTTCAATCCTCCGTGGTGCCACTGAGTTTCGTCGGTGTGTTCTTGGGCAAGACACTTTCCCTTAGCCTCGTCCGTCGGATGGGGACGTAAACCGGGTGGTCCTGTGTATCGGTCTATCCTCCGAGCTCGTTAAAGAACGATAGGAATCTATTCGATAATAAGAGTAGGGCACGGTTCCCGGATTCCTATGTATCCTTCTCCTCTCTCTGGGGCAGCTCTAAATAACCTATACTGTGTTGATGAGCCGTTAACATTCAACATCCGTCTCATCATCTGTGCCAAATCCAGCCCCATGTCTGTCAGTATCTTCAAGGACAAGGTCACTCTGAAGGCCATTCTCTTCTTGTAAGCCTATAGTCGCATCTCGTGTCCAATTTAGAACACTTGCATGCATGGAGGGATTTGAAAATAACATGGCATATAATTATACCCATCTCATCAGGACGATATGCGGAACCCAGCACCATGTCAGTATTTTAAAAACAGCAGCTCTTCTGATTAATTGAAAAAGAGCTGTGTTTTCTTAGTTATATTGTTAATCTGTCATATATATTTTTTGTGTTGCTAGATTTGTATATTAGTTTTATGTCTCCACCACTGAATGTCATGTCCAGCCGTCTGTCCGCCTTGACAGGTTTGTGTGTCTATCTCCTCCCATACATTTCAACCAATTGTTTCGAAACTTTACAGGATGCTTACCTATGATGTCAAGATGTGCATATCGATTCAGCGTCAAAATCGACCTTGTATTGCCAGAATTATGAACCCTTTTTTTCTTTAAATTTTATGCTTTCCACTGATTGTTTTCACTGGAGCATGGACACATTTTAAGTTTTGAATAACATTAATATTTGCTCCAATTGACGGTGGTAAAATGATTCCAATAACAGCATACACTCTTATAAACTGTAAACAATGTCTCTAATTACATATAGTAATAATTCATGTGATGTCAGATGCTGCAGTATTCCACGAACGTGATTCAGATCCTACAGGTATAGTGAATAATTACCACACAATCTACACAAAATGCTATTTTGCTACCGAGACATTATTGTCTGAAGGCCATTCACTTCTGATATGTCTATAGTAAGGCGCATTTCTCGTCCACTCGAATAGTACTTCATGCATGGAAGGATTGCTCATCTCATCAAGACTGCGGAGCCGAACACCCATGTCGGTATCTTCAAGGTCAAGGTCACTCTGAAGGCCATTCACCTCTTATATGTTTATAGTATGGCCAATTTAGTGTCCACTTCATAACTCTTGCATGGATGGAGGATTGCAAAATAACTAGGCACATTTATTCATCTATAGTAAGGCCCATTTTGTGCCCACTCCAGAACTCTTGTATCCATAGAAGTATTTTTGAAATAAAAATGGCACATTTACTCATCTCATCAGGATGATATGCAGAACCTAGCACCCATGTCAGTATTTTATTCTGATCAGTTGAAAAAAAGGCTGTTTTCTTTACTTATTTTGTGAATTCTGTCTAACAATATTTTTGGTGGTGTTACTTGACTTGAATAAAGATTTTGAATAACATTTATATTGCTCCATTTGGCTATGTTTACGCGATGTCAGATGCTGCAGTATTCCGTGAGCATGTGACTCAGGTCATACAGATCTAGTAAATAATTACCACACACTCTACACAAATTGCTGTTTTACTATCGAGACATTATTGTAAGTTCTCTGAAGTTTGTTTACTTCTTATATGTCTATAATTATAAGGCCTATTTCTCGTCTTGTACTGCATGCATTGAGGTATTATCTCATCAAGACAATGTGCAGAACTCAACACCCATGTCGGTATATTCAATGTTAAGGTCACCCTGAAGGTCATTCACTTCTTACATGTCTATAGTAAGGCCTATTTCTCGTTTGCTCTAATAGTACTTCATGCATGGAGGGATTGATCATATCATCAAGACTGCAGAGCCCAACACCCATGTCAGTAACTTCAAGGTCACTCTGAAGGCCATTCACTTCTGATTTTGTCTCCTTCATAATTTTTGAGGGATTTCAAAATAACATGGCATATTTCTTTATCTCATCAAGACTGTGTCAAATCCAACCCCATGTTATCTTCAAAGACAAAATCACCCTGAAGGTATTCACTTCTTATATGTCTATAGTAAGGTGCATATCATGTCTTCTTAATAACTCTTGCATGCATTGAGGGATTTTGAAATAATTGTGCACATTTACTCATCTCATCCAGACGATGTGAACCCAACACTCATGTCAGTATCTTCAAGTTCAACGTCACTCTGAAGGCCATTCACTTCTTTTATGCCTATAGTAAGGTCCATTTCGTGACCACTTAATAACTCTTACATGCATGGAGGAATTGCAAAATAACTAGGCACATTTATTAATATCTTTAAGACAATGTGTATAATTTGAACCCATGTCTGTATCTTCAAGGTCAAGGTCACTAAAGTCTCTTCACTTCTGATATGCCTATAGTAAGGCCCATTTCTTGTCCTCTTCATTACTCTTGTATGCATAGACAGATGTAAAAATATTTTTACAGCTCTGATGAAGGCAATTTGCAGAACCCAACACTCATGTCAGTATCTTTAAAGCCAAGGTCACTCTGAAGGCCATTCTTTTCTTTTATGCCTATAGTAAGGCCGGGTCAATTGGTGTCCAATTGATAACACTTGCATGGATGGAGGGATTTAAAAAAAACTTGGCACATTTACTCATTTCATCAAGACGATGTGCAGAACCCAGCATTCATGTCAATATATTTACGGTCGAGTTAACTTTAAAGGTCATTCACTTCTTATATACCTATAGTAAGGCCAAATTTGTGTCCAATTTACAACACTTGCCTGCATGGAGGGATTTAACTTGGCACAATTACTGATCTCATCAGGTCCATATGCAGAACCCAGAACCCATGTCAGTATTTTAAAAACTGCATAATTATCTTCTTTTCTATTAAAGAAAGCTGTGATTTCTTTAGTTATAGAGGGCTGGCGTGGCGCAGTCGGTAGCGTGGCAGATTTGTAACCGGAGGCCCTGGGTTCAATCCTCCGTGGTGCTACTGAGTTCCGTCGGTGTGTTCTTGGGCAAGACACTTTCCCTTAGCCTCGTCCGTCGGATTGGGACGTAAACCGGGCGGTCCCGTGTATCGGTCTATCCTCCGAGCACGTTAAAGAACCATAGGAATCTATTCGATAATAAGAGTAGGGCAGGTTCCCGGATTCCTATGTACACTACCCCTCTCTCTGGGGCAGCTCTAAATAACCTATACTGTGTTGATGAGCCATTAAACAACATTCAATTCAATTCAATTCTTTAGTTATATTGTAAATTCTGTCTAACAATATTTTTGTGTTGTTGCTTGAATAATGTTTATGCCGCCATCACTGAATGGTGAGGGAGCATATATAAAGTTAGCCATGTCTGGCCATCTGGCCGTCCAGATGTATGTAGAGTGTCCGTCACGAAAAGTTTGTGTTTCTATCTCCTCCCACACTTTTCACCCCCTCTCACATTTCTCAAATGAAATTACTGGAATTGTAGCCCTTTTTTCTTTGTGGCGCAGTCGGTTGCATGGCAGTTTTGTAACCAGAGGCCCCAGGTTCAATCCTTCATGGTGCCAAGTTTTTATCTTGGGCAAGACACTTTCCCTTTGCCTCATCCGTCAGATGGGGAAGTAAACCGGCGGTCCCGTGTATCGGTCTATCCTCCAAGCATGTTAAAGAACCATTTGAATCTATTTGATAAGAGTAGGGCATGGTTCCCGTATTCCTATGTATCCTTCCCGACTCTCTGGGGTGGCTCTAAATAACCTATACTGTGTTGATGAGCCGTTAAACAACTTTCAATTCAATATAACTTTTACGTTTTCGGTTGGCTCTTCAATGAAGACAACCACGTCCCATGGACACATTCTTAGGTTTGAATAACAATAATATTGCCAATTGACAATATTAAAATGATTCCAATAACAGCATACCCACTTATAAACTATCAAAGAATGGCTCGAATTATATGGTAATAATTCATGCGATATGAGGTGCTACAGTATTCCGCGAACATGTGACTCAGGTCCTACAGATCTAGTGAGGAATTACCACACAATCTTCACAAATTGCTGTTTTGCTATCTAGACATTATTGTAAGTTTTTTGATGGTCATTCACTTCTTGTAGGTCTATTATAAGGCCCATTTCTCGTCTGCTCTAATAGTACTCATGCATGGAGGGATTGTTAATCTTATCAAGACTGTGCAGAGCCCCAACACCCATGTCAGTATCTTCAAGGTCAATGTCACTCTGAAGGCTATTCGCTTCTGATATGCCAGATATGTGAATGTTCATCCTTCCTACTGTCCCATTTCTTGTCCTTGCAATAACTCCTGCATGCAAAAGCAGGTTAGCAACTTCATATATGCCTATAGTAAGGCCCATTTCTTTTCCCTCTACATATTTGTCTATAGTAAGGTCAAGTTCATGTCCATTTCATAACTCTTGCATGCATGAAGGGATTTCAAAACAACTAGGCACATTTACTCTTCTCATGAAGATATTATGTGCCCAACCGAACACCATGGTTGGTATCTTCAAGGTCAAGGTCACTCTGAAGGCCATTCTTATATGTCGATAGTAAGGCCTGTTTCATGCCTGCTTCAGAACACTTGCATCCATGGAAGGATTTTAGAATAATGTCGCAAATTTACTCAACGAGACCATGTGCCATGTCCAACCCCATGTCAGTAACTTCAATGTCAAGGTCACTCTGAAGGTCATACACTTTTTTATGCCTATTGTGTTGTGTTGGGGGCGTCCGAGGCCGAGTGGTTAACGTGCCCCTCACCACTGTAGGTTCGATCCCTCAGGGGCCTAGGAATCTTTATGTGAGGAAGCTATCCAGCTGGCTTGCGAAACGTTGGTGGTTCTACCCAGGTGCCCGCCCGTGCACGAAAATTGCCCGGAGGGGCACCTGGGGTCTTCCTCCACCAGTGGAAGCTGGAAAGTTGCCATATGACCTTAGCTGTTGGTGCGACTATAAAATCCAATTCAATTATGCCTATTGTAAGGACCTCCTTTTCATGATCACTTAATGATTCTTGCATGCATGGAGGGATTTCAAAATATGCTCGCATATTTAGTGATCTGATCAAGACAATGTGCAGAACCCAACTCTCATGTCAGTATCTTTAAGGTCAGGGTCACTCTGAAGGATGTTCACTTACTGTATGTCTATAGTAAGGTCCATTTTTTACCCGCTCCAGAACTCTTGAATCTATAGAAAGATTTCAAAATAACTTGGCACATTTACTCATCTCATCAGGATGATATACAGAATCTAGCACCCATGTCAATATTTTTGTGTTGCTTTACTTGAATAAAGGTTTTGAATAACATTACTATTGCTCCAGTTGACAATGTTAAAATGATTCCAATAACAGCATACCCTCTTCTAAACTATTAAAGAATGGCTCTAATTATATGGTAATAATTCACGGATGTCAAGACGCTGCAGTATTCCATGAACATGCGACGCAAGTCCTACAGATCTAGTAAATAATTATGAAACTATCTACACAAATTGCTGTTTTGCTATTGAGACATTATAGTAAGTTCTCTGAAGGCCATTCACTTCTTAAATGTCTATAGTAAGGCCCATGTTGTGCCCGCACCAGAACTCTTGCATCTGTGGAAGGAGTTCAAAGTAACTTATTCAGATAAATAAAACTTACTCATCTATTAGGATGACCTGCAGACCCCAACACGGGTCTGTATCTTCAAGGTCAAGGTCATCAATGTCATATTCTTCTTATTATATAATAAGGCCGATTTTGTGTCTCATGCTTTGAATGATGACACAAATAATATCTCATCTAGATGACCTGCAAACCCTCCACCCCTCTGCACACCGCCCGCCCCACACATACGCATGCCCAAGGGCCTCTGATCTATGTGTGTCCCCACTCCCCCAGCATTTTTTTAAAAGTTTTGTTTTTGTACTATTTTTTCTTCTTTTCCTCATTTCTCATAAATGACCAACTCTTATAAAGAGCTTATCTTTAAACCATCTCCCCCAAGAAAAATAATGTTTGTTTGTTCTTCTGTCTTTACTTTTCTGTTTATACTTTTACCCAGACAAGTAACAAAACTCTGCAGGGAAGATAAATTCAGAGACATCTCTGATTTGCCTGTGCATCAATCTGTCCATTAGTAATTAAAATGACAGCGTTAATCTTTTTCTTGCTTCTCTTTGTTTTCTTCAACTGTTAGACCTACCATCAAACAAAGATGTGGATATTAGTACCAGCAAAAAGAGGTGTGCATATATACTGTTATCATTGGAATTCAACAGTTTTCGCCTTACGTATTTTAATTGCGACATCTTGTAATGTTTTCACGTGTGTCCTATTCTCACAAAACTGCAAGACATCATAGCCTAGCACAACTGTGGACATAATCACCAGGACGTAGATTTCATCTGTGTTTGATTTTGACATTTCTGACAGAGTTGTGGACCCTTTTGTACTTTTAAATCACAAAGTCTGTTAATGTTTCTTGCATCTCTTATTCTTTTACACCTTAAACGAAAAGACTAGTCTCTCCAAACTCTATGTATCTGATCACCAGCATGTAGAGGTGTGCATGAGTTATAATTGCCCTAAACTGAGAAAACAAGGTCGGAAGTATAGGTTTCTGCTTAATATTTGATATTAAACAGCAGAGCTACTGCTCATGTTTTAATAAAACGATGCTACCTTATTATTTTTTATCAGATCTTCAAACAGGGTGAAATATATTAGCTGTTTATTTTAAAAAAGATATGTTTTCTTTTGTAGATGAATCCGCAGAAATTAGATGGAGAACAAACACCTCTGCCAGTAGACATTAGATGGAGTGAACTTCAGTTTAATATAAAATTAACATTTACATACTCTTTAATGTATTATGCACCAAATAGTGGTCATCTCAACAGGATTTTGTTCAAGCAAGTTTATTGAAAATCTTGACAATGACCTTCATCATAAAATTATTAATGGCCTTGGTCACAATATCGTTCATGCGTCTGAATGCATTTAATGTTTAAGTTCTTAAGACATTTCATATATTTTCACTATTCAAACTTTTTATTTATACATATTAACTTAACTTTACATGTATTAATGTGTGTTTATCATGGTATACGCTAGCCAAATATAAATCATTTTACAACAGTGAGACATGAAACTTCTGATGGCTCGTATTTTTGTTTTTTATTGTTTCTGATACATGCAATATGAAAAAGTCTCGATTTGATAAAGTTGTTAGAATTTTTTCTCGTATGAATATTTATTTGGCTGGCTTGTACTATGAATACTTTGTTTCATAGATATATCACTATTACATTTGCTTTTATTGTACGGTACTATGGGGGATTATTCTCCGACCCCCATGTACCTATGACGGGGAAAATAAAGGGCCGTCTTTATTTTTTAAAGATGGCCGAAAAAACAACAACAAAAAAACAACAAAAAAAACAACTAAACTTTACATAATCCTTCTAGAAGTAACTTAGGTCTATAAATTGACTTTTCTAGATCCTGAAGCCACAGATGTTTTTATTGCGCTCGATTGGTTCTCCGTAACCAGACGTTTGATGGCGAATGAACCCAGCTGGTTTTGAATAGCAAAGATACCTCCTGAATTTTATGCCGAGCCTCAGAAAAAGGTTAGAAGCTTTTCTTACAAACTATATCGATGTGTATATAGGTGAGGCAGATGCTATGATGTTATTGATTTTAAAAACATATATATGAAAAACAAATTATTCTTATATCTATTTACACATCAAAAACTTTTTGGGCTTTTAAAGAACAGTTCATCAAGTAGCTTTATTGAAAATCTCCACACATTGACCTGAGTGGATGTGTTTTGAATTTTTTAACATGTTTAGCTCTGTTTCTGTAACACTGTTTGCTTCAACATACTTCACATTGAAAGATTCAAGTTAAGCTGGGGGCGTCCGTGGCCGAGTGGTTAGAGTCTCTGACTTGCAATCACTTGCCGCTCACCGCTGTAGGTTCGATCCCTCAGGGGCCTAGGAATCTTTATGTGAGGAAGCTATCCAGCTGGCTTGCGGAACGTCGGTGGTTCTACCCAGGTGCCCGCCTGTGCACGAAAATTGCCCGGAGGGGCACCTGGGGTCTTCCTCCACCAATGGAAGCTGGAAAGTCGCCATATGACCTTAGCTGTTGGTGTGACTATAAAATCCAATTCAATTCAATTCAAGTTAAGCTACTGGTCATCATGCTCAGTCTTGACCTACTTATGAGACCTGAGCTTATGTCCACAGTCGCCGACCATTAACTTTTTTGCTGTTAACACTTAGTATTACACTTCTCAAAACTGCTAACTACACCGCTCATGTTTTGGGTTATATATATCGATGGGTTGAATGTTTTTCAATAAAATAAAAAGGAAATACCAATTCAATCATTTTTACATCATTTCATTTTATTTTTTTCATGGGCAATGCTAGAACTAAACCACAATAAGCAATTACAAACGACCCATGTAAACACTAAAGTCACACTTTTATGAACAAGAAATGAAAAGTGTCTTAAAATGAAATGATGTAAAAATGATTGAATTGGTATTTCCTTTTTATTTTATTGAAAAACATTCAACCCATCGATATATATAACCCAAAACGTAGCGGTGTAGTTAGCAGTTTTGAGAAGTGTATATTGATCTTTACCAAACTTTATCAGTCTTTATATCAATGAAAACTCGAATAGTTTAACCAATATCGGATATTTAAACAACAGAGTTATGGCCCCTGTTTTATTGAAAAATTTGATATTTTGCCTTGTTAACACTGGAACCTTCATTTTATGTGTCCATAGGCACATAATTATGACATGACAATGTTTTGTCCGTCCATCTTTTTTGTGTGTTTATGTGCGTGATTGAAACTGGGATCATCTGTTGCAGGGTATTAATGTCTATTTGACAATCAAAATGCTTTTACATATATCCTGATATTTTATGAATTGTAACTAAATGCAAAAACTGCAGTCCTAATCAGTTTTTCTAATAGGTTGCTTAAATGTTTAAGCAGTGCAATTCCAATGAGATTGCAACAAAGAAAATTAAATTAGGTCAGTGTGACATTCAAGGTGACCACCATTACTAAAAATGGTCAAAACCTTAAAAATGCAGATTTCGACAGTCCTTGCTCGAAAGTGATTGCTAGATTTATTTATCTTACCCGAAGGAGTGTTGTTACCCATGACCAATGATTTTAACTTTCATTTCACTTTAACGTGCAACCTAACTTGGCTCATAACTTTGCAAAATATTGACTTAGGGTCGTGCAACTTTATACAGTTCCTCCTTATCAATTATCCAATGCTGAGTTTTGCCCATTGTCATAAACTTTAACAATTAAGAAAAAAATCAGCCCCATAAATGATTAAGGATTATTCCCCGGTTTTCAAACTGATAGATTGTACTTGATGAAATAAGCACATGGCAGGCGACAAGTGTTTCTGATTACTATTTGTTTTTTTTACCCATCATGTTTAAAGATATTTTTATTTTTTATTTTACCCAAATCATGTTTTGTTATCAATATTTTCACCCTTCATTTTTTTCTTGCCTTTTCAAAGAAAAAAAGACATAGGTGTTACTTTTCTGGCGGCGGAGGTGACATTCAAGTTTTGCGTTCTCACAAACTGTATGCACCAGACCTTTCAAGCTTTGCTTATAGTTGTATCTTGGCTACTACTTTGCAACATGATATACAAAATGCAGGTGTGACCTTCACCCTCCAAGCAAAGGACAGATAACTTAATAAAACATTTACATTCAACTTTTGCGTTTAGAACTTTTTCTCAGAAACTGTATGCACTAGACCTTTCAAACTTTGGTTATAGTTGCATCTTGAGTAGTACATTGCTATGTGACGTAGTTAGTTATGGATGTGACTCTTCACCCTCTAAGACCTTAATAATTTTAAGTTCAATTTTTGCATTTAGGTCACTTTCTCATGGACTGGATGCAATAGGGTGAAGGTCACATCCACATCTACTATGTCATGTACCGATGTACTACACAAGATGCAACTATAACCAAAGTTTGAAGGTTTCAAACTTTGGTTATAGTTAGCTGAGGATGCTACCTTCATCCTCCAAGCAAAGGGCAGATAACTTTTTGCGTTTAGATCTATTTCTCAGGAACTGAATGCACTAGACCTTTCAAACTTTGGTTATAGTTGCATCTTGGGTAGTACATTGGTACATGACATAGTAGATGCGGATGTGACCTTCACCCTCCAATCAAAAGGCAGATAACTTAATAATTTTACATTCAACTTTTGCGTTTAGGTCACTTTCTCATGACCTTTCAAACTTTGGTTATAGTTGCATCTTGGGTAGTACATCGCTATGTGACATAGTAGATGCGGGTGTAAACTTCATTCACCCTCCAAGCAAGGGGCAGGTAACTTAATAATTTTACATTCAACTCGTGCCCTTAGGTCACTTTCTCATGGACTGTATGCGATAGACCTTTCAAACTTTGGTTATAGTTGCATCTTGGGTAGTACATAATACAACGTAACATAGTAGATGTGGATGTGACCCAAGCAAAGGGCATATAACTTAATAATTTTACATTCAACATTTGCGACTTTTTGATATCAACACTCTAGCACCTTCATCTTTCATATGATCCTGACTAAACTTCACCAGATTGTAATTATCAATGAAAGCACGGACAAGTTTGAAAACATCACAGATCGGACCAGAAACACTGGAGTTATTGCCCTTTACCTAATGAAAATTGCCATATTTTGTCTTGTCTGCCTTGTGACCACCCTAGCACCTTCATCTATTATTTGATCTTTACCAAACTTGCACAGATTGTTATATCAATGAAAGCTCGGACAGGTTCGAAAACCAGCCAGATAGGACCAGTTATGGCCCTTTAAAGATTTTAGTACATCAATTTTGTCCAGACTAGTTCTCCTGAACCCCTGGCTGAATTTCAACGAAACTGCAGGGATGATCAGTACCAAGCCAAGTTTGTGCATATCATCACCGTGTTCTGGCTGAAAGAGTTTTGGCGGAGTTATGGCCCTTTATAGGTTTTGATGCACAAAATTTGTACGATCTATTTCTTCTGAACCCCTGGCCGGATTTCAGCGAAACTTGGCAAGGTTGATCAGTATCAAGCCTATTTGTACATATCGTCGCCGTGTTCCAGTTAAATGATTTTTGTTGGAGTTATGGCCTTTGAAAGGTATTAATACACAAACATTTTTCCAGATTAGTCTCTTCTGAACTTCTGTCCAGATTTCAATGAAACTTTTTATGGATGATCAGTACCAGGCCTAGTTGTGCATATTATCGTCGCGTTATGGTTGAATGATTTTTGACAGAGTTATGACCCTTTAAAGGTTTTAGTGCACAAATTTTGTCCAGACTAGTTCTCCTGAACCCCTAGCAAGATTCAACGAAACTTTGCATGCATGATCAATACCAAGCCTAGTTGAACATATCATCGCTGTCTTCCACATTACGTGGACGACGCTTATTTCCTTTAAGCGATAACAGATTGGCCGAAGGCGGAGCTTATCGTACTTTATCGATACAGGTAATTTTGTGGGCGGAGCTTAGCCTTATCGTGACAGACTATTTTCAATGGAGTTTACTCGACTCTGTGATTTTATGAGACCGATCGATAATTATCTAAGTATTTCCTTTAACAATTATTGTCATATTTATTGAAATACATGGTTTGTTTAAAGATTGTAATATTGCACAGAAAACAAATGCGCACGTAACAATCAATTTCACTACGAGAGGCGTGAATTAGGTCTAAATAAATTATCTGCCTGTCGTAATTGGCACGAGTGAAAATGTAATATCCTTGCTTAGATAAATTCCATCAAATCCGTGAATTTTTCAGGACCAGATATTCCTCGTTTTCATGTTACCACGACACAGTCATGTACTTACACACCATTCTTAATCTGTAATATCCACATTGACACGGTCATTGTTCGGGTACATTACGATAAACGAAATGGAATTGTATCAAAGTTACCACAAAGTTGATTACTGTCTATGTACATGTACCAACCCTATAAAAACAATGCCTACTGGTATTTTGTGTGGGATTAAAAATGCCGCGATCTTTTGAAGTCTGAAAACAGCCGATCACCGCGATTGTATGACGTAATACAAAGGACTTTTTGATCTTGCGCGCTTACCGCGACTTTGTCGAGATCAAGAATAGAAATTAACAATTTAAAAGGAACACTATAAAGTTATGTGTACTCGACTGCATTGAAATAATACTCGACTGCATTGAAATATAAAAAAGTCTTTAACGTATTGTTAAATATCTAATTAGATATTAAAATATTAGCACTGGACGACTGGATATATCACCTTGCGTCTTTACGCGTTTTATATTTTAGAAAGTGTACTTCATCTTTTAATTTTTTAAAGGATCTTTCGTTTGTGTTGGAGCTCCATTCCCCAAATGGAATGTTTATTCAGACAAGATATTAGCCAACATTTCGGTCTAAATAACTCGTAAAAAACAAAAATAGGTCTCTCTTTCATATATAGTTTAAACACTCATGGAATGTCGAGCAGTTTCAAATAGTCTTTATTATAACGTCTTTATTATTATTATTATCAGTCGCTTTAACACACAGAAGACTAGCTACAATCCAGGTAACTTAAACATTCTAATCGGATTCTATTAACTTAGGACAAACAGTAATCTTGAAGTTTTTGTCATGCATTAAAATTGAACTTACAATTTAATTATCCAGTATCATTCTTGCACACAATTACAGTGTGTTTTTTTTTAAAGTTTTATCAATATGCAAAACAATATATTAAAATCTAATGTGACACCGTGAGTTTAAAAAAAAATATCAAGATTGCTTATGTCCCTTTAAAGGAACTTCAACTGTTGATCATTATATTGCCACAAGAATACATTTAAACCAAGAGAAATTCCATTTTAATTACATGAAAGTTTAAACCCGAGAAGCTAAAAATAATTGCCACGTGTCCCTTTAATTTAATCCATATGTAATTTTAACAAAATTCATTTTTAAGAAAGATATCATAGATGTAAGCGTGTGGATTCTGAAATATGGAATGCCATGACTGTCTTAGGATGGGCATTTGTCTTTATGTTCGTTGCCTATGCCTTTACATTCGGTACATATGCCTTCAGTACATAATTATGCCTTTGTGTTCGGTGCATATGCATTCAGTTCAGTGCATATGCCTTCAAGTTAGGTGCATGTACGATACATATGCATTTTTGTTCGTAGCATATGCCATATGAATTGTTCGGTGCATAATCCATTATATAAAGTAGTTTCAGAGATACCGGTACTAGCTGCATTCACATACAAACTTGAACCAAGTTTTCTAAGTATAACAGGGGCTATAATTCTGTTAAATGCAGGAGTTACAGAAACTGGCTCTGTGGTGTCTGTTGATGCTGAATGCAGGTGTGTGAAGTTTCAGAGAGTTTCCAAAAATCAACACTTTCTCACAAGTCGAAGCAGTGAGAGAGGTTTCAAGCATATGGGCACATACTTCCAGTATACACGGGTTACCAATATAGCCCTTGACAACAGTTTGAAATACAGAAAGACTAAAACAATTGTTTTCTTCTTTAATGTTCTTTATTTATACCAATCATTATTTAAATGCACATCAAATCCATTATTATTATTTTTTGTATATATATACCAGAATACTGGCATAATAGATTGAATAAATTGTGGTTTACTGCGCACTAGCACGTTGAGTGACTTGATGTTAACAGCACACCAACTCTAAAAGGGTTTTATAGCACCAACAGGTGTGACCATTTCATGCCCACCCTCCTTTTACAGCAAGATCAAAAAGTGTACAAAACGGGTTTAGATCCTTCAGATCTGCGAGTTGCTGCAAAATTTGGTGTAAGCACTCCTATTTTTTTGCTGGACCCGGGATCATTGTTTTCAGCCACCACTTAAGTAGCACCTGAAACAATACAGGGATGATGTAGACCTTTAACATTATAAAAATGACTACACATGCATTCAGAGGGATTTTACCTCTGCCTTGATAAACTGTGGCCCTATTCTTGCCCAGGAACCATAAAGGAATTCACCAACACAAGAAATGTTATATTGCGTCAAACAGGAATGAACATGCCAGGCTCGTCCTCCATTTACATCAAGATAAAATATGGGGAATGGGCCTAGAAGCTTCTAACCTGCAGAGGTGCTGCAAATTCTTTAGCAGACTCCATTTATGATGAAGCCTCGTTTCCATGGTTTCATATTTGATCTATCTTTCAGCAAATTTCCAAAAGGTCATAAAACCCATGATGTTACAAAACATACATTTTTATATAAAAGGTCGACAGCAGGTATACTAATCAAAATTTGCAAAGGATCACTTTTTTCTTCCATATAATTTTATTAGAAATTAATTCATAACGATATTAATTTCATTGATACTTCAACAATTCCACAATTAGAATCAAGTCATATACTGCCCTAAATAAATTCATTCTAATTAGAACTAATGCTATTTATTTCAACTAGAAATTTAGACAGCAAAATAGATCCTTAGCAACCACTGTAGATCCTGCTAGAGGCAGAGGGGTAGGACCCACCTTTCTGTTCATTTTTTTATCATGCTCAGTCAAGGTTTTCTTCACGACACTGCATATGCAAATGTGGAAACATGGCTCCATTGTAAATGGAGTGTCTACAAAAGAATTTGCAACGCTGCAGGTTTGAAGGTTCTAGGCCCATTCTCTATATTGTATGTTGATGTAAATGGAGGATGAGCCTGATGCCAGTTCATCCCTGTTCGGCGCCATATAACCTTTCTTGTGTTGGTGCGCCATAAAACACCAATTCAGTTCAGAAGCAAACAGAGCTTGTATAGATGATCTAACATATATGGAGAACCAAATTTATTAAACACGCTTACATAATTTTGAATGTTTGATTTAAAAGTTGCAAAAGTCTATTAAGCACCCATAAGGCAATACGGTGTTGCTTAAATATTGTAAAAACAATGCCTGTCAAACAAATGAATTTCTTTAACACACACTAATTATGTTCGCAAACATTACACACTAAACAGTATTGAATATTTACTAATTAAAAGCAAGATTGACGGAATTCAATCGAAAAAAAGAGAAACTGCTTCACGCGTTTGAACTCGCAGCCCAAACTAAAATTACACACGCAGTAATAATAGTGAGTCGACATCGCTCCCGACTGAGCTAAGCGGGCTATACATATTAAGCAATACATACTATGGTGAAAACCTAATGTCACGTGATTGCAGAAAAGGTAAATCTTGTGGGTCCCACTTTATTTACAAATAATAATTTAAAAAAAATAAAATCAAACTCACGAATGTATTACATGTACGGGTCTATGCTCATGTTTTCATGCATACATTTCACTGAATAAAAGTCGGACAGTTATTTGGTTATGCTCGGTATCTGCTTACTTACGGACAGTGTCCCTTTAACAACAACCCACAAGAGATCCTATAATATTGGAACTTGGTACTTTGAAATACAAAGAGTACTTTATCTGTTTCAAAACGAATTTTGTCTGAAAAATATACCATCCGAATTTACTACTACTTTAGCCATTAAACATTCTAGTTTCTACGTGTAGATATTCAATACTGGTAGGTGTGTGATGTTTATCAACGATATTATTTTGTGTTATATAAGCTAAAAGTTACGGACAATGACTTTTTAAACAAAAGATATAATTTGAATTGGTACAAATGCAGCAATTCAATCCAAACTGGTGAAACAGGCATTATCTTTATTTAACCAGATACAGATAAATGGTGAAAAATCAGACAGCCAACCACGTTTCCTTGATAGCTCAGTTGGTAGAGCCATAAGCCTACCCGAACCCAGGGTTTCCAGCTTACAGGGCTAGCGCTCGACCAACTGAGCTATCGAGAACACACAATTGCCCATCAAATTTTCATCATGTACATGTAACGTCTCACAACACAGTTAATTTGACATTGCCCTACATATGTACAAGGACCGCTCTGGACCACTGTAGAACTTCCTGAATTTTCTTAAAAATACTTTCTTTGTGAAACTTGACGTCTGTTGCTCGAATTATCCAGCAAAAAACACGGGGTTGAGCAATTTGCTTTTTTAAATATCAATAGTTTGAAGAGACCCTCTTGAGTTTGTCCATTTCACTTTCATGTGTATCACTACCCGGTATTAGGCTCTCAGATCTGGGCTCAGAAACATTCAGGCATATCCAAACCTGTATGAAATCATGAACTTGACCCATACTCGTCACCTGCAACAAAAAAGAGAAACTATTTGCACATAATAAAAAATAAACAAGAACCGAAAAACACAGACCCTTTTTTCAAACGCCAGAAAGTTCCTACCGTGACTGGCAACGGAAATAACTGTTTAGTGAAACCTTGAAGGAAAAAAGTTCCGCGACAAGTGACGAATATCTTTTCTGAAGAAACTTAGGTCAAAGCCCTACATGAAATGGCCTCGTTTGACCACATCGGGCGACTGTTTGTGAAATTATAGCATAAAGTATGACAACGCCTGGATTAGACAAATTGAGATCTAGGCAATTCGCAAATGTATAGGATTGCAAAGAGACGAAAAAGGTGTATCTTTATATCTTTAATAACTCATTCTTTAGTAAAATAATTATCAGTATTGTTATTTATATATTGAGCGTTATGTTTTCTTTACCTAAAATGTGTTTCATATTTAAATTATAAAGTGTGTAAGTCAAGTCATGTCACGATGAGTCAAGTCATAAACAAGTTGTGCAGACTTTCAGCAGCTGATTCAGTCTGGTCGAGTCTAGTTAATTATAGTCTAGTCGAGTCAAACAATAGTCAAGCAGGACCTTGCCCAGCCATTTATGGCATAGCGATCCCTTAACTTTTGAAACAGACATACCGCGATCCCTTAAAAGTGGGCCAAAACATTCATTTCCCAGTGTTAATTAATGACATATCTGACCAAATAATGCCTTGAGGCATAAACTCCTGACAAGCATACACCCTTAGCTCCTGATTGGAGTGATTTCATACGGATAAGAGGGGCAGGTGGTAATTACCTCCGCGATAAGGGTCTAATTCAACCATGCGTACATGACCTGTAAACTTGTTACGTCATCAAATGTGAAAATAATTTACTTATAGTTAAAATTTTATTGTAGCGTTAAATTAACTTGCCTCCATCCATTTTATCGCGATTTTAAATAGATGATGATGAGAAAATAATCTGACAAACGCAAATTATTCGATAATCACAGACAATTATAAGAATCTCGGGGTTGCAGATTATAAAGTTAGTTTACTTCCGGGTTTTGAATTTGCTTCCGTGTTTCAAACTAAAACAATTATGAATAAAGACAGCTATTTTATAACATTTAAATAAACTTATAACCGTTTCCTACTCTTTTTTTTGACTCTGATGCAGTAAACAGGACAGACATTAAGATATTGTAAGACATGTCAGCGTAAAAAGTTGATGTAAATACGGATAGTCCTTATTTCAGATGCTTAAAAAACACACGACACTGCGTGTTTTCAAGTTGTTGTTTTTTTAAACGTTATTAACTTAAAAAAAACTTAATTACTCTTGCTTTAAAAACTTCACCACATATATAATGAAGTGTTTACAAGATAAAAAAAATGTATAAACAATGTATAAAGTTGAGTGTATCATCTTTTCCCCCAAAAAAAAACAACTCAAAAAAAAAAGTTCATACATGTAATACCTATGGCAGACTGATAGATATATTTAAAACAGGTTTTAAATGTGCCAGGTGTATCACCAAAGCCGTATTTTACTTCAAAACATGAAAAAAAATCGACATGCAGGAGGGGAGCCCCATCCCTCACCCACCGCCACTCACGCTAAATGCCACTATCCAAATTCTTGGGAAGGCCCTGGTCAAGTCAAGTCAACACCAAAGTGAAAACGTATCCATATACAATTGACTAAGTATATTGATAGTTAATTTCAATACAATATTATAGTTTTATACATACGTGTAAAGTTCATGTCAAGCCTAAGTCAATTTCAAGTTCAAGTCAAGTATAAGTCAAGTTTTTGTGAGTCAAATCATAAACAAGTTAAATGTAGCCTAGGGTTTGCGGTTGAATCAGTCAAATCAACTTAATCAAGTCTAGTCAAGTCAATAGTCAAACCAAGTCAAGTAAAGTCAACACTGAGAATTTATACTTTAATAATAATATATTGATCTGAAATTAACTAAATTCAGTACAATAGTCACAAAATTACAAAACAAAACGCTTTTACAAAATGTCAAGAAAAGATAAGAGAAGACGAGCGTACTCGACAGACATTTTTGAAAAATATAAATTATTTTATGTAAAGTTATAAATATTACGTGAGGTTGTACATATGCAACCGACATTCTTGACAAGTGACAAATAAATTATCTTACGTAAGCTTTTTTTATGCAAGGCAGTATGCGACCGACATAGATCTACTGAACGAGTGAAAAATATCATTTACGTAAGGTTATTTTACACAAGGTTGTATGCTGTGCTGATTGTGCTATGTGACCGACATTCTTGATGAGACAAATCTCCATTATTTTACGAAACGTTATTTCGCATAAGGTTGTATAAGGCCAAACAAAAAAATACCTGTGTTTCCGATGGCCCGACCGACCCTATTTTTAAGGGGCTAACCCTTAAACATTTTATGAAGTAAAAAACAAACAATTTTTTTATTTGTTCTGAACAATGATTTATCACAATATATCGAGGTAACTGACATCACAGAGCAACTGTCAGCTGTATCATCAACTTGTATGGGGTTTATGAGATAAATACATGTAGAATCTCACAATATCTTGCTCCAAAAAAAAAAAGGAAAATGCCTACATACCGACCCTATTTTTTTAGAGCATGCAATAGGAAACACACCTATTTTTAGCTCTACTGATCAGAGATCACCAGAGCTTATGCCGTGGTGCGGCGTCCGTCGTCCGTCCATCCGTCTGTCCGTCCGTCTGTCCGTCCGTCCGTTAACTTTTATTTGTAGCGACTACTCCTCTGAAACTACTGGATGGATATTCATAAAACTTTACAGAAATGTTGCCCATGAAGTCTAGTTGATCCTAGCAAAAATTCATGTTGATGTGAAATCCAAGATGGCCGCCAAAGCTAAAAATAGATTTTTTAAATTCAAGTTTGTAGCGACTACTTCTTGAAAACTATAAGTGATATTGATATGGGACTTTTTCTAAAATGATCAGAATGACATGATGTTGGTCCTTGTCGAAAATCGTTTTGATTTGACGTTAAACATGGCTGCCAGCGGCCATCTTTGTTTACATAGAGTTATATAATGAAAACTTGTAGCGACTACTCCTCTGAAACTACTTGACGGATTTTCATGAACTTCACAGGAATGTTGCTCTTGATGTCTAAATGATCCTAGCAAAATTTCAGGTCGGCCGGAAATTCAAGATGGCCGCCACGGCTAAAAATAAATTTTCAAAATACAAGTTTGTAGCGACTACTTCTTGAAAACTATAAGTGATATTGATATGGGACTTTTTCTAAAATGATCAGCATAACATGATGTTGGTCCTTGTCAAAAATCATTTTGATTAGATGTTAAACATGGCTGTCAGCGGCCATCTTTGTTTACATAGAATTATATAATGAAAACTTGTAGCGACTACTCCTCTGAAACTACTTGACGGATTTTCATGAACTTCACAGGAATGTTGCTCTTGATGTCTAATTGATCCTAGCAAAATATCAGGTCGGCCGGAAATTCAAGATGGCCGCCACGGCTAAAAATATTTTTTCAAAAAACAAGTTTGTAGCGACTACTTCCTGAAATCAAAATCAATCAGTAGAGCTTCAAGGTCATTGACCTCTTGTTTTGTTTGGCCTAAGGTTGAAAGCGACCGAGTTTCTAGACAAGTTACAAACAAGTTATATTACGCAACGCAAGTTTTTTTTTAACATTGTTTGCAACCAAAATTCTTGACAAGTGACGAATACATTATTTTTACGTATTAGGTTACTTTACATGAGGTCGTATGCAACTGACAGGGCTGTACAAATCCGATAGCCCGACACCCGGGACTAGTCCAAAACCGTGTCACTTTTTCAAAGATTTCAGTCCCGCACTAGTCCAATTTTAAAAAAAGAGAAAGTCGGGCGTGTCACTGTTTTGAAGATTTCAGTCCCAGATTTGTCCAATTAACAATGTCGGCCACCAGTCATAAAACAACCCAAGCACACTTCTCAACGTAATCCTTCAGTTGCAGTCGCCTATGTTTTAAATGCAATTAGCATCCACAGCGGTGATCAGCGATTACCCTGGGCAATTTTATCAACAATCAACCATGCCGGAAGTCCCGCCTCCAAATTACTTTAATTGACAGTCGGCATTATCGACATTATCCAATCAATTGACCCAATCTATTTTAATCCAGACCCGCTAGCCAATGAAACGCCTACTACAGGTAAATTACATGTTCGTCACGTGATTACCTGTTCCTCACGTGGTGAGCTGAAAATGGCGATACACTGAAACAATAACACCAACACGTTGATTAATTAGCAATCAGGCCGATTTGTCGGCAATCTTTCGATGAGTTAATGAAACTAAGGACATTTGATAATGGAAGTATGTTTGATATGAAATGGTAGGTGTGATTTTTTAGCTCTATTGAGCCGAAGGTGAGCTATTGGGATCACTCTTCGTCCGTCGTCCGGCGTCGTCGTCCGGCGTTAACTTTTGCTTCAAACGACTTCTCCTCAGAAACCGCGTGGCCAATTTTAACCAAACTTCACGTGGATGATCCTTAGATGAATGCTTTTTAGATTTGTTAAAATAAGGTCAGCGCGACATCCACGATGGCCACCATTACCATATATAATCAAAACCTTAAAAAATCTTCTTCTCAAGAACAGCTGGACAGATTTCAACAGTCTTTCTTTTAAAATAATCGCCAACGCCTAGGCTATCAAGTTTGTTCAAATGAAGTCCCCGGGGTCAAAAATGGCCATGCCCCGGGGGTCCAAAGATTGTATATTGAAATTTTGCATGTTTTTCATATAGACATATAAGAAAAAACTTTAAAAAAATTTCTTCTCTGAAACCACAAGGCACAGAGGTCTCATGTATTACATGTAGCATCAGCTTATGGTCCTCTACTAAGTTTGTTCAAATGGTGACCCTGGGGTCAAATTTGTCCCCGCCCCGGGGGTCACAGTTTTACATAAAAAAAAAAAAAAAATCTTCTTCTCGGAAACTACAAGAGTCAGAGGTTTGATATTTTGCATTTACTATAAGCTTATGGTCCTTTACCAATTTTGTTCAAATGGTGACCCAGGGATCACATTTGGCCCCGCCCCGGGAGTCACAGTTTTACACAGGCTTTTATAGGGAAAAACTGAAAAAAATCTTCTTCTCTGGAACCACATGGCACGGAGCTCTCATGTTTTACATGTAGCATCAGCTTATGGTCCGCTACTTTCTTTGTTCAAATGGTGACCCTGGGGTCAAATTTGTCCCCGCCCCGGGTGTCACAGTTTTACATAGACTTATATAGGAATTTTTTTTTAAAAATCTTCTCGGAAACTACAAGAGCCAGAGGTTTGATATTTTGCATTTAATATAAGCTTATGGTCCTTTACCAAGTTTGTTCAAATGGTGACCCGAGGTCACATTTGGCCCCACCCAAGGGTCACATGTTTTACATAGAGATGTATAGGGAAAAACTTAAAAAATCTTCTTTTCTGGAACTGCAAGAGCCAGAGGTTTAATATTTTGCAATTGCTATAAGCTTATGGTCCTCTACCAAGTTTGTTCAAATGGTGACCCTGGTGTCAAACTTGGCCGCGCCCCAGGTGTCACAGTTTTATATAGACATATAGGGGAAAAAAATCTATGAAACTGCAAGAGCCAGAGGTTTAATATTTTGCATTTACTATAAGATTATGGTCCTCGATCAAGTTTGTTCAAATGGTGACACTGGGGTAAAATTTGACCCCACTCCGAGGGTCACAGTTTTACATAGACGTATATAGGAAACACATTAAAGTCTTCTTCTCTGGAACTACAAGAGCCAGAGGTTTAATATTTTGCATTTACTATACTCTTATGGTCCTTTACCAAGTTTGTTCAGATGGTGACCCTGGATTCACATTTGACCCCGCCCCAGGGGTCACGTTTTACATAGACTTGTATAGGGAAAACCTTAAAAAATCTTCTCTAAAACCACAAGGCACACAGCTATCGTATATTACTTGTAGCTCTGGGGTCACATTTGGCTCTGGCCAAGGTGTTACTCTCTAGCACCTTCATTTTGTATTTGATCTTTGCCAAACTTTGTCTAGGTCTTAAACTGTCTATATCAATGTTGTTATACACAACAGAGCCCACATTTCTTGAACAATCTTAACCAAACTTGCACAGATTGTATATGACCATAAGATTTCGAAGAAGTTCGATAATGTGCCAGTACTCGGGTGATCGCTTTAGGGCCATCTTGGCCCTCTTGTAATGGTTTAAATTTACCCAGGTGAGCGATATAGGGCCATCATGGCCCTCTTGTTATTGTTTCTCGGTGTATTGACTATTGTTGAGCGTAATTGTAACAGACATGAAAGGCGGGTGAGATTACGGTTTGTGCATATTACGTTCGAAGAATTGAGTTGTCAAAAAAATTAAATAAAAACAAAACAAACTGATATACATAATCAGTTTGATTTCGTATTCGGCAGTGCTAATGTTTACATTTCAAAAATGAATTTGTTGGAACTTTTTCAGTGTTAAAAATAAGGAAAATATTTAGAGTGAAAGCGAAAGTGAAAGTAAAAATAAAAAGGACAGATGTAGAATGTGATACACAGCCAACCAAAAAGTCATAATCATCTGGTGTAGTGGACAAAAACATAAAAATAAAATGTTTATATTGATTTACATGTTATTTATTTTTTTGCATTAGGCCAACAAAAAATATAGGTGTGTTTCCTATTGCATGCTCTAAAAAAATAGGGTCGGTAGGTAGGCATTTTTTTTTTTTTTTTTTTTGGAGCAAGATATTCTGAGATTCTACATGTATTTATCTCATAAACCCAGCTGCATAAACCTCATACAAGTTGATGATACAGCTGAAAGTTTCTCTGTGATGTCAGTTTACCTCGATATATTGTGATAAATCATATGTGTATGAACAATTTTTTATTTATTTAGTTTTCATAAAACGTTTTAGGGTCTGCCCCTTAAAAATAGGGTCGGCCCCTTAAAAATGGGGTTGTTCGGGCCACCGGAAACACCGGTATTTTATTTTTTGGCCTTAGGTAAAATGTAAGAATCTCATCTGTAGCCCCTTACCTTAGTCCTATATAAAGTTATGACTTTTTTTCTCTCCATTAAATGATTATCTGAACTGTAATATGAAACTCAATATCTATATTGAAATTTAAAAATGCAGATGTGATTCTTACTATCGCTACTGTTTCACCCAATGGCATTTTACAATCTATACCACTGAAACATACATTTATTGTCTGAAGAGTTAATAAGGATTGTTTACTTTGCTGTGTATAATGAATTGTAATGAGTATGCAAGACGAAGTTTTAACATATTGAGAAATCGAAAGAATTCAGGAGTTGTGTCCATTTTTTGGGACTAGTCACAATTTTTTGGGGACTAATCACTTTTGACAGGGTGACTAGTCCCGGACTAATGGCTAAAAAAAATATTTGTACAGCCCTGACTGACATTTGACATTTTTGACAAAGTGACAAATAAATTACTTTACGTAAGGTTACTTTATCATTATGCAGTGCCACAGATAAGCAGCGTATCTGCGTATTTCACTCAATTAAAATTGCCAAATACCCAATTAATTTCCCTGACATGCGTACCAGATACGTAAACAATTTCCTTTTCACTCAAACATTTTAATTTTCGAGAGTATCGACAGTCAAAGTGTTCAAATGATTGATGGATTGATGTTTTCGTGCGTATTCCAATATTTACAAAAAGTAGATTTTACTTCTGGTGTTTATCTTGACTGGGACGTTACATAATTATCGATAAAGTGGAGCAGTAAAAGAGAACGCTATATAGTTGAATATGTATGCTATACCAGTCTATACTACTGTGTAGTCGTCTGGGTGCTTTCTTGTTTACTTTTGAAAGCATTTGCGTTGTGCAGACGATTAAAATGTTGAAACGGGGATGTAAACCGACAAGCGAGTTAATCATTAATAATGATTAATCATTGACAAACCACTGACATAAATAAGAAGTCAATAAAGCTCACATAAAGACGGGTAAGTTACCTTGCTTGTTTTACATTTTATCCCCAAATCACCCTATTATTTTTGAAAATTTGAAATTCACTCAATTAATTTTAATTTCATGAGTGAAATACCCAATAGGTATTTATCTAAGGCACTGATTATGTGAGGGTGTATATGACCGACATTATTGAAGAGTGAAAAATAATAGTTTTAATTACGATTAGGCCTAAATTAAAAGATTGTTTGCAGTTTGCGACCGAACCACGGCAAATCCGCCGACCCAAACAATTTTTTCAAGTTTCACCCCGCCCATAATGTGTTCATCACAAATATTGTTGATTGTTTCAATTATTTTGGGAAGTTTCATAATGCTCTGATATATTGGACGCTTGGAAATAATCTCTGCTGCTATAGTAAATTGAAAGTGTCTACATGACTGACCTTGTGAGAAAAATGTGAGGATGGTGTCTGCAAAAAGGACACTTGAAGAGAATATTGTTCTTTGCAGTAACGTAAACTAAGAAGTGAAATTGACGCATGAACACAGATTTCAATGTTTATACTTTAACAGGGCTTGACAATTAACTTTTTTCTACTTGCCAGAACATGAAAATTTTATGTATGGGAACAATATTTTGGATAAAGTGTATATCTCTACAATTTACAGTGATTTTTTTGGTTATTTTTAACGCCGAATATCGGCACTTTCCCCTAGCAAAAATCGACTGTATTTTCCCGAAAAAATGTCATATTTTCCCAATCCAAGTCATATTTTCCCAATCAAAAGGTTCAATAAAAATATTAAATTTACACTTTGAGTATTGGTAAAAGAGCTTTCCGTAAGCGTATTACATTTTAATTTTCGCGAAAACCGATATTGTCATACTATCAGGTTGGGGTAAAAGCCGTACTGCACCTTGATAAAAATAATCAAGAGCTGAATAGCTAGTTCATTATCTAGAACATTCGACGCTTTTACCCCCACCTTGTGGTCGCGCGCAGGTACCAACTATCCAATGGGCAAGAGGCATTTATATTTTGTCACCAGAATCAATCAAACGCTTTATCGTAGCATAGTATTTATACGATACGATTATGAAAGGCGTTCTTTAACCAAAATTTGCTCCGATATCAACAAACGACATGTCCCATAATTAAAAATATTACGTATAAAAGAACTACGCAAAGGGCTTTCAGAGCATTAGCTCTGTATTTAAAAAGCTGAATCAGATCACGGGTGATGACGATGAGACTTCGTCAGAAATTTCTGTAGTTACTGAAAGTGAAATTACCCCACCTACCCAGTCTGACCTACCCAACTTTCAAGCGTAACCAGTGAATCTCTTGTCGAGTGTGCTACTCCTACGAGTTCAACTGAATCGTGTGATCCTCCTGGGCCATCTTTTCTCGAGTCAAAGGGGTATGAGGAGAATATGCCACATGGATAAGGACCTCACGGAGTCGGACATGGAAGCGCTTGTGGACATGTTTAAAGGACAAAAAAAAAGAAAACTGTCTTTTTAAATGATTAAATTTCACTAGTAAAAATATGTTCTGAGCAATAAAACCTTCAAAGTTTTTTGTTTTTATATATAGACCATACTGATTATTGAATTTAGAAATTTTCCCAATTTGGTAAAAATGCGCTAAAGGTAAAAAAATCACTGAATTAATAATGTTATTTTCGGGCAAGTCACTGTCTAATCCACTTGCCCGAACTAAATTTCTACTTGCTTGCCCCAGGCAAGTTTCGGGCAAGTGAAAATGTGAATATATTTTTCAAATATTTCTAATGATGATGTGCAAATATTCAATTTATATGTTTTAGATGTTATATAAAAAGAGTGTAGGACTCACAACACTTATCTCCCTTGAATACTCCTGCCCTACAGATGAAGGAGGTAGATAAAAAAAACAAGTTCGCTTTTCTACAGTTTACAGGATACATTGATTTATCTTTACCAGGTTCTAAATCTACAGCATTTTAGGAAGAGATCACAGAAAAATGCATGTTGATATAAGATTTCTAGCTAATTCTGCCTCATTTTACACATCATGGGTCTAATCTCCACGGGGTTGTATTTTTGTCTAAATTTTGATAGGTGTCACGCAAACGTGAAATTAAAAAAAGTTCAATCTGGTAAATAGTTGTTAAAAGTTAATAACATGCAGATATTGGATCAATGAAGAATTTAAGCATAAATACATGTTGCAAAATCTTTTTTATCTCTATGCCACAAACAAAAACATTACAATGGGACCCTATGGAAAATTAATTGTGGTGTGAGACGTGTAGATTGTATGCACTGGATTTGATGTTCATATCTTGTACCAAACAAAAGATTTTGTCATTTGAAACATTACTTCGAAAAATGTAGCGTCTAGCACTTTTCAATAGTTACCAAGTCTGTTTCATGTGTCCATAAATGAACATTTGATCAATGTTCCGTTAATATTTAACTAAACCCTTTAAAAAACAAATCTATGGATAATACTAGTGAAGCACACGATACATGTATTTGCATGCTGCCGATGGGCATGCGTTAATAAGAATATGTTTAAAAAATTTATATATCCCTACCTACCGACCCACCCCTAAAAGCCATGAGTCGGAAACTGCAAACAATTTTTAGCTCTACTGATCAGAGATCAGCAGAGCTTATGCCGTGGTGCGGCGTCCGTCGTCCGTCTGTCCGTAAACTTTTATTTGTAGCGACTTCACAGCTGAAACTACTGGATGGATATTCATGAAACTTTACAGAAATGTTGCCCATAAAGTCTAGTTGATCCTAACAAAAATTCATGTTGATGTGAAATCCAAGATGGCCGCCAAAGCTAAAAATAGAGTTTTAAAATACAAGTTTGTAGCGACTTCTTCTTGAAAACTATAAGTGATATTGATATGGGACTTTTTCTAAAATGATCAGCATGACATGATGTTGATCCTAGTCAAAAATCGTTTTGATTCAACGTTAAACATGGCTGCCAGCGGCCATCTTTGTTTACATAGAGTTATATAGTAAAAACTTGTAGCGACTACTTCTCTGAAACTACTTGGCGGATTGTCATGAAACTTTACAGGAATGTTGCTCTTGATGTCTAATTGATCCTAGAAAAATTTCAGGTCGGCCGGAAATTCAAGATGGCCGTCACAGCTAAAAATAGATTTTTAAAAAATAAGTTTGTAGCGACTACTTCTTGAAAACTATAAGTGATATTGATATGGGACTTTTTCTAAAATGATCAGCATTACATGATGTTGATCCTAGTCAAAAATCGTTTTGATTCAACGTTAAACATGGCTGCCAGTGGCCATCTTTGTTTACATAGAGTTATATAGTAAAAACTTGTAGCGACTACTCCTCTGAAACTACTTGGCGGATTGTCATGAAACTTTACAGGAATGTTGCTCTTGATGTCTAATTGATCCTATCAAAATTTGAGGTCGGCCGGAAATTCAAGATGGCCGTCACAGCTAAAAATAGATTTTTAAAAAATAAGTTTGTAGCGACTACTTCTTGAAAACTATAAGTGATATTGATATGGGACTTTTTCTAAAAGGATCAGCATGACATGATGTAGATCCTTGTGGAAAATTATTTTGATTGACGTTAAACATGGCTGCCAGTGGCCATCTTTGGTTACATAGAGTTATATAGTAAAAACTTGTAGCGACTACTCCTCTGAAACTACTTGACGGATGTTCATGAAACTTCACAGGAATGTTGCTCTTGATGTCTAGTTGATCCTAGAAAAATTTGAGGTCGGCCGGAAATTCAAGATGGCCACCACAGCTAAAAATAGATTTAAAATAAATAAGTTTGTAGCGACTACTTCTTCAAAACAATAAGAGATATTGATATGGGACTTTTTCTAAAATGATCAGTATGACATGATGTTGGTCCTTGTCGAAAATCGTTTTGATTTGACCTTAAACATGGCTGCTTTGTTTACATAGAATTATATAATGAAAACTTGTAGCGACTACTTCTTTGAAACTACCTGACGGATTTTCATGAAACTTCACAGGAATGTTGCTCTTAATGTCTTATTGATCTTAGCAAAATTTCAGGTCGGCCGGAAATTCAAGATGGCCGCCACGGTTAAAAATAGATTTTCAAAAAACAAGTCTGTAGCGACTACTTCCTGAAATCAAAATCAATCAGTAGAGCTTCAAGGTCATTGACCTCTTGTTTAATGGTGGCTCAATGCTGTACATTTGAAGTGGGCGTGGTATGATTCTAATGTGATACATTACTTGATTACAGCAACAGTACTTATAATTACCTCAAGCATGCAGTCTAGATACTGTCCAGGTCCCATGTATAGATTCGGTGTGGTGTAGAGACATCTGTTTCTCTCACAGTTTGTTGGATATGGTTCCAAGCTCAGCTGGTCATATCTCAGACACAAACTATTATTACAAAGGCAGCTCACATGAAGGTTCCGAGGTAATCCGAGACACTCTTTGCATAAATATAAGTTGCCATGACATGATGTGTGCGGAAACGTTCAAATGAGTGTGTGTTGTTCCGAGTTGAATGGATTGTCTCCCATATTGAGAGTAACCACACTTCTTATGCATAACTCCATCCAAGGTGCTTCTTGTTGTAGAGTACAGTCCGAATGTCTTGCACCATGTAGTCAATTTAACACTGTAAAATCATTAATCCACACTTGATGCCATTTTATAACAATCCTCAAACTCACTTTTTTCCATTATGAATACTGTTTTGTTTCTTCAGAAAACACAAATCTGCATCAATCAGCTGCTCTTATAGAATGCATCTGCTGAACCGGATGAGGTTTGGTTTACGTCTCACAACACAGTTAATTTTACATTGCTCTACATGTACATATATGTACAAGCACCACTCTGGATCACTGTAGAACTTCCTGAATTTTCTTAAAAATACTTTCTTTGTGAAACTTGACGTCTGTTGCTCTAATTATCCAGCAAAAAAACACGGGGTTGACCAATTTGCTTTTTTTAAATATCAATAGTTTGAAGAGACCCTCTTGAATGTCTTCATTTCAAGGTCTCACTACAGAATTACCTCCCTTGGGCAGGACGGTAGGAAGATTCCTACACCGTAAAAAACTAGGGCTGTGTTAATCGGTTTGCTCTGAACTTGGAAATGTGCAATCATTCTCTTATTTCTGTTTTCAGGTGACAAGATTGGAACATGTTCATGACTTCTGCCAAGTTTGGATGCCACTGGGTGATTTTCGAGGAAGATATGATAATTTGAAAATGGGTAGGAATACAGTTGAATTATCAGTGAAATGGAGCTAGTTTTGAGGGGTACTGAAAAAGACTGGAATTTAAAAAAATTTAATCTGGTGAACATTTGATTTTTTGTGGATATTCTGAGCTTCAGAGGAAGGTTTGCAGATTGAGGGGAGATTTAAAGACCAATGGACAGTTTAAAGTATGTTCGCAGTGGTCCGCACGTGACCATTTCTACATATATTATATAGTGTTGAATAATTCACTAGTGAGACGTTAAACAACCCTCATCTGGAACAGGGAAAAGCTTGACAGACAGCGCCTATTGTTACTAGATTGGATTTTTTAAAGTGAAATCTTGATTTTAGAGTGAAACAGTGTATTTCTTAGGCATAATATGGATTTTGATAAGTATTTGATGCTTTTGCAGTGTAAAATAGACTACTTTGCTTCTAGTCGGACCCCGTGCATGCTTTATAACCGTCATTTGGGACTTAATAGACGATTCTGTGGTCAGAAAGTGTCAGAATATGGGAGACAGTCGATTGTTTTGGCTGGGAGACATACTCAGATGAACATGTTAGCACACAGAGTGATGTATATGTGTGTTATGTGTGTTTCTAGTATTCCTAGGGGAATGGACGTGTCTCATCTTTGCCACAACAGTTTATGTTTACGATTTGACCATCTCAGCTTGGAGCCTCATAGCGTCAACATGGAAAGACAAAGATGCCTTCACATGATACCAAGACTGTGTTTAGGACATACAGAGTATCCTGATTGCATGCTTCATGTGAGTAGATTGTTTATATTATCCTATTGTAGTGTTTCATGTCAAATTGTTACCCCACCCACTTTTCATATAGCAAAATGTGTGGTCATTGTTTACTTGTCGAGAAGGTCAGTTGAGTATGTTTTATGTTGTCGTTGGTCATCGTATACTTTAAATTTGTTCACTTTGTTGATAAATCTGGCTGTTTTATAAGTTTGTAACATTTGTCGATGTTTGTCGTACGTATTTTTGTCCTGAATTTTCTTAAGTGACCGTAACACTTTTGTGTTTTGGGGAAATGACCCTCCAACAGCCTTAACTTTTTCTATTGCTGAATTTGCCCGTCCGTCATTTAACCGTGCTGCGGCACTTAATTTTCTGCCTTTAGCATTACGTCGAAAGGTTACGTCTTTCGGGTTTGAGGCATTTATACCGCGGTGTAACGCCTCTAGCTTATTTGTGTCAGCACCTTTACATGTCTTGGTCACAGCGTCTTTTCCCAGTCGAACATTTAAACAGTCGATAAGTTTATTTTTGTCGTCTCCCTGAATCTTTAAAGGTTTACATGATGTTGGCATAAAATGTTTTCTCCATGTTGAGATTGGTGGATTACCCCCACACGCCATGGAATATTTTCTACAAGTTTTCCCACATTTATCCTGGTAGCAGTCTATTATAGCCATCTTCAAATTTTCACATTTTTGTTGTAAACAGGGAATATTTGTGTCGCCTATACTCTGCTGTACATTTTGAAACTCAGTT
>JAWPHD010017872.1:0-42535 GCA_037043455.1 Cyrtodaria siliqua
GTTACACACAGACCTTGTAACAATTAGGTCTGTAACTCAAATCTACAATTAGAAATCTCTGTAACAATGAGGGATAAAATGTGGATTCAGCATGATACGTCAAAAAATAAAAAAATAAATACACATTTTTACTGAAAAAAGGATTTGGAGTCGTTTTTTTTTTGGACAGGTCGTGTTCAGGCAAAAAAAAAAAATTTAATTATGGCCTTGCGTATTCCTAAGGTTTATAATAAGTCCAGCTACCCGCAAGGGCACACTATAGGACTATGTTCACACTTACTATTCCTTTTATATGTTACCTACTAAATTGTTCTGTATACATGGCATGTGCGTTCCTTCATTCCAGATAATAACTCCCCATGCACTTATCCTTTTTATTTTGGGAGAACATACTCTACTGAAAGTGAATGAAATATCAGCTGTAACTCCACAAAAACACACACACATATAAATATAGACTATATGATTAGGATTCCAGACATCTACCGGATCATCATCAATATCTGTTCAACTCAGACGGCAAGTTTTAGGTTATTATAAACGTGAAACAAAGTTGCACAAGACACCAAGAGTAAGACCCCTTACATCTGTGAAAGAATCAGTTCATAACTAGATGGGGTTGTTTTTGTAACAAAAACATATGTCTCCCTGCCCATAATTTATGAATCAACCTGGGAGAAAGCTGGCTCTGCACATCGTCTCGATATGGAGAACATTTGTGCCAAGTTATTTCAAAATCCCTCAAGCGGTTCAAGAGATATGGAGAGGACACAAAATATAGTGCATATTACCTTCGACCTCTAAGTGTGACCTTGACCTTAATTGGACATGGCCGGAAGTTACACTCTGTATGTCGTCAAGATATGGTGAATATTTGTACCAAGTTATTTCAAAATCCTTCAAGCGGTTCAAGAGATTTAGAGCGGACACGAAATATAGTGCATATGACCTTCGACCTCTAAGTGTGACCTTGAATGGACATGGCTGGAAGTTGCGCTCTGCACTTCGTCTCAATAATGTGAACATTTCAAAATCACCTCAAACGGTTCAAGAGATATATCATGGACCAGGAGAGGACACAAAATATATTGCATATGACCTTCGACCTCTAAGTGTGACCTTGACCTTGAATGGATGTGGATGGAAGTTGCGCTCTGCACGTCGTCTCAATATGGTAAACATTTGTGCCAAGTTGTTTCAATATCCCTCAAGCGGTTCAAGAGATATGGAGAGGAGACGACTTGTGACGGACAGAGAGACAAGCTAAAATCAGTATGTCTCCCCAGTATGGGGGAAGACATAATAACACCAATACCACCGACTTCCTTGTTAGCACAAACGAATAGCAAGTCTGGAATTCACCAACCATTCTTAAAAACAACTTTCATAGACTTGAGCTCAAGTACTCAAATTTCGTTCACAAATATTCTCAGGACCTTCAAATATAAGAAAATGCTATTTATATTATTAGTATTGATCAAAATGTTACACTGCGAGCGTGTTATGAAGTTATGAACGTTCATACTTCTTCAACTTATAGAATTATTTGTGATTCGAAATTTGCATACTTACTTGGGCGTAAGTCTCAGTATATTTTAAAGGGACTACACGGCAATCTTGAAGTGTTTGAAATGGGTGTCTCGATTGTATAATCCAGGCATCATGTTTACTTTTAACCTGGGTTACATTTAAATAAATAACAGTTTAAGTATTCACTTATTCGTCTTATTTCTATTAAAAGTTTTAATATATTATTGGTGCAATAATATCAAAATAGAGTAATATGGCAAACAAAGTTTCAAGGCAAGTTCAAGGCCAGACCCAGAAAACAGACATTGCAAGAAAAACTGATAACAATCTGTCCACTAAGAAGGTGAAGTAAACTAGAAACGCCTTCTTGAACAAAACCAGATCTTAACATACAGTTTTTTGTATAAACAAAAGAAACTGTGGCATTGGCATTCTTTTGAAGTAGTTCACTGACATAATTTTGAGAAATGTCTTACATCTTACATATCGTCAGTGTATGACTATTTACATGATTTATGCTTGATAATGTTGTTGACCTTGAAAATATCAAAATATTCAAAATGCCCAACTTTTAGCTGAAAGAATCGCAACTTTGCAACGTTTCAAGTCAATAGCCTAAATATTTAATACATATTTCATGTTTTAGTATTAAAAAAATCAGTATTTACAATGTTACGTTCAGAAAATACTGGAATTCAAAGTTTCAAATGTTGCGTTCACAAACAACTACTAATGTTCTTGATAAAGACCTCTCTTTAGGCCAAAAACTTTAAATTTAAGATATTGAAATGTATTTACATTATGAAGTTTTTAATTACCTTGGTGTCTATACCTTTAAAATAATGAACTCAGCAACAGACAGGTGGATGGACAGATTTATTGACTATTGACAACTTAAGTGGTCTTTTGGCTAAGGTGGTTTTAATTAAGTGGTCTGTTACCTTAAACAGTCACTGCATTTGTCCATCCACTGCTGAAGTGGTATTTCCGGTGTCCTATACAGCCTAAGGAGGTACAAAAATACTTGGACATACTTGGACTGGTCAAAAATAACATAAAATATGCCATTTTTGAGTGGTTACTACCTAATCAGAATGTATCACCGAGGCTATCGGACCGACATATAAAATAACACTTAAGCTATTGAACGCATACAAGGACGGACGGACAGGGTAACACAAAATTCACTCCCACCTCTACTGCATATTGTGGGAGCATGACTAACATTAGCTTACTGTACACATTTTCTCGACTACAAAGACTAGAATAAAGCGTTAATAATGTGACAGACCTTCAAACAGCTGTAGTGGGGTACAAGAGATCCGGCAGTCCGGCATCGCCTCCTTCATCTTCTTGGCCTCCTTCGGATGGTTGAACCGAAAATAGTTGGACCGTCCCAGGCAAATCATGCAACCTACAAATGAAAGAAAGAACCGGAAAAAGTTACACTGTTCCTGAGAAACATCACATTTGTAAATAGATTTACAATCTGAAATTGGAATTGGAAGAGTTGAACCAGAAATAGGTGGACCGTCACATGGATACTAACCTGTAATAGAACAAGACCCAATGGCCATTAATCACCCACCTGCTGATCTTGGCGAAGAGGAAAAAATAGTCAAATAAGTTTATAAACTAGATAGACAGACAAACAGAGGATCTTACGAGTGACTTTTAATATTGAATTTATTAAAAGAGTTAGATAAAATTATATGATGCAAAGCTGTGTTGAGCATCATATACATTTTATTCAAGGAGTTTAATAAATTCAATATTAAATAGCTCAAAAAAAAAAAGACTTATAATCAACATTTGCTATTGTAGCTAACTATATACAACATCATACTTATGACGTCACGTTCGTATGATTACTTCAGTCTTCTCCATACGTCACCGAACAATGGAACTACATTCTGTAATCCGGTATTTTGAACGGTTACGGAAATCAATGTACTCCGAGTTGAATGGAAAGGACCGAATGATGATTCGGTCTTTGTTTGCATATTTATTTCAATAGTGCAATACGATAAATATATCAAGGCTTTATAAGTTTATGTGATAACTTTACAAACAAAATCCCACCATCATTCCACCAGACACAGGGAGACCATCTGACCATCTGACCAATTATTTGGATGTAAACATGCTCTATTGATAGGTCAGGTCAGTTCATGCAACTTCCAGACCTACAAATGTTCCTTGAATACTTGAATTATAAAAATTGAATTGTTGTTTAACTGCTCATCGACATGTTAGAAGTTATTTCGAGCCACCTCAGGGACAGGGGAACACTGAGACAGGGGAACATAGGATCTGGGAACTGTGTCCTACTTTTACTATCAAATAGATTCCTATTGTTCTTTAATGTGCGCCAAGGATACATGGTATCGACAATTTAAGTCCTCATCCAACGGATGCCTAGGACACACCAAAGAAATCCGGTGGTGCCAGTCAGGCTTGAACCTATGACCTCCAGATACGGAGTCTACCGTGCGATCCACTGAAACAACTTCATACGGCCCCCTCCCTTCCAACAAAGAGAACAGTAAGTTTAAGTGACTTGTTGGAGTCACAATACTGGTGTGATCATGACTTGAGCTTAGCTATGTAGCCATTTCCCTTCTGTAACAAGCCAAGCCTCTTAGAACACACTGGAACATGGGAGCTCCGCGTCCACAAAGACAAAACAACAGATTTAGGTGACTTGCTAAAGGGCCCAAAGCTAAATGTGATCATGTATGAAGCCTAGCTAGCTAGCATATCCCTTCTGTTACAAGCCAAGCCTGTTAGAGAACTCTGGACCATGGAGCTCCGCGTCAACAAAGACAAAGCAACAGACTTAAGCGACTTGCTAAAGGTCCCAAAGCTAAATGTGATCATGTATGAAGCCTAGCTAGCTAGCATATCCCTTCTGTTACAAGCCAAGCCTGTTAGAGAACACTGGACCATGGGAGCTCAGACTTACGTGACTTGCTCAAGGACCCAAAGCTAAGTGTGATCATATCCAAGCCTAGCTAGGTAGCACATCCCTTTAGTTACGAGCCAAGCTTGTTAGAGAACCCTGGAGCAATGGAGCTCTCTATAATTTATGGACTTGAGCAACATGGCACCAGGGACATGCTGGAGGAAGCAACTCAAACATGAAGCTCCGTAGTAACTCTATCAGCTTTGCGTTAAAGGAATTAAACTGGATTTTTAAGTCCAACAGTTAAGGTCATATGAACTTCCATTGGTAGAGGAAGTCCCCAGGTGCCCCTCTGGGCAATTTTTGTGCACGGGTGGGTACCTGGGTAGAACCATCGATGTTCCGCAAACCAGCTGGATAGCTTCCTCTTATAATGATTTCCTAAGCTCATTAGGGACAGAGACGCTAACCACTCGGCCAGGGACGCCCCAAGTGCTAAAAGTCCAAAGAGTATACTGCTTCTAATTCAAATATGAAACTCCTTCAGTTCATTGCCACCTCTTACGAATAAGAAGAGGTCTCGTGTATCGGAGTCGATCCTACGTGCATGTTTAAGAACCAAAAGAATCTTTCGATAGCAAGAGAATGGCATGGTTCGAGGATTCTTCCTCTCTCTCTGGGGTGGCTGAAAATATAACCTATAATGTGTTGATGAGCCATTAAACAACAATTCAATCCAATTCGATAATGATTAATGCTTAGCGCGCTATGAATGTATAATGGACTGTCCTTTCTTTAAATTTAGACCATTTCATTTATGTTACAAAGGTGTGTTTTGTAGAAATAAATGATGAGCAGCTGATTTGGGTTTACAATGTACACAAAGGCTATTGTAGTCACCCTTAGCAGGCTAAGGGTTAAATGGTTAGCTATTTAAGACACCCAAAAAAGAACAAGGCAGAGCAAAACATAACAAAACTCCGGTATAAGAACTCCAACAACGTGATATATGAACTCCAACAACGTGAGCCCCGTGTGGTTCCCTGGGGCCCCCGTTTGGTCACGGGGCAAAGAATAGGGCCACTGCAGATCCCTTTCGAGGGGTAGGCAGAGGGGTAGAATCCACCCAAATTTATGTTCATTTTATCATTTTTTGTTTCAACGATAGAATTTGCAGCAATTCTGCAGTTCAGGGTGAGAAGGTTCGATATCTAGGCCCATTTTCCATATTTTATCTCGATGTACATGGAAGATGAGCCTGGCATGTTCATGCCTGTTAGGCGCCATATAACCTTTTCATGTGTTGGTGCGCCTTAAAACCTAATTCAATTAAACCGACAACATGAGGCCAGTTATGAGCAGAAGCTCTTTAACCCTTGCCCCACTAAGAATGTATAATGGACTGTCCTTTCTTTGAATTTGGACCGTTTCATTTATGATACAAAGGGGTGTTTTGGTTAAATAAATGATGAGCAGCCAGACAAGTGTAAACCCTGATCAGCCTGCTAGTTACTCGCTCTGCGTTTATACTGGATGCAATGGCTATTGTGGTCGCCTTTAGTAGGCTAAGAGTTAAAACTGTTAACTTCAAAGTATGTGCTTCACTCACCCCAAGAAAAAGCTGTGTAAATAAAAGGCAAACAGATGTGAAATACATTATATAGTTTATGGTTAATTGCGAGCACGTGCCCGATACCTAGAGCATGTGATTGAAAGCACGATTATTTGCCTCATTTATTCTCTAACATATCCGTAGTATTATTATTCAGCAAAAAAACTTCCCTCGGTCAATGATTCAAAGGTATTATTCACCAGTTTTTTAAAGGCAGTAGTATGTAGCGGATTATTTCTGTACAACTCATATTAGTATTTGTTTGTCAATGTGGAACAGCCGGCATATAGTGTTACCCTTATCAGTTGTTATCAGTCTGTCTGTTTGTCCGTCCGTCCTTCCCAAGTTTTACATTCAAGTTTTTTATTAATAAATACTGGAAAGTGGATCCTTGGAAGCAACAAACACAAACAAGAGATAAAAGTAGCTGACTCAGTTTTATTGAGTCTGTTCATAAATAGAGATTATTTAACTGCTGGAATCGATTATAGGGAAATCCTTCACGAGTGGTAGTCGTGTGGTTCTTTTCACGAACGAGCGCATAGCATGTCTACCATCAAGTGAAGGATTACCTAATAATCGATCCCAGCAGTTAAATAATCTATTTATTACATTTTAAATTACGTTTTTCAAACAAATATTTGCTTTATTGAACGATATCAGTGGATGACGTCGACGTCAGCAACACTTTGTTGACGTCACGCCTTGAACGTCGCAACGTTAGTTAATATTGTGTTCTGAGTTAGCAACGTTAGTTATTATTGTGTTCTGAGTTAGTAATTAATATTTAGCGATTATGAATATTCTTGCACTGAGAAATCCCGATCTTTCACGCATAGAAATGTAATAAAAAAATTAGCGATATTCTACTTTAAAGCCACAAAGAATGGGCTTGATGATCCAAAGGATCAGTAAGTAATAATAATACTGATTTGTAATGGGGCAACTTTTTACGGCCGCCACACAGCACTAAACAAACGTGTGAATGTCAATAAATACTGGAAAGTGGATTCCTTGGAAGCAACAAACACAAACAAGAGATACAAGTAGCAGACTCGGTTTTATTGTTCATGAAAGGTAATGTGCAACACCACTCACGCCTCCTAGCACCGGCTTGAGCAATATTCTCCTTTAAAGCTACAAAGACTAAGCTTGTTGATCCCAAAGGATCAGTCTTATATAATTTCTCAGATACCAAAAGACATATAGTTTTCAAACTTCATATGTCAGCAGTATGTTCCAACCAAAAGTAGGTGAACATGAATGACCTTGACCTACTTTCTACAAATATAATATATTGAGAAACTTATTGCCATACAGTTACATAGTTTGATACAAACTTATTGCCAGTGCTCATCCCTATCTGCTGCTATTTTTCCCCCTTAATTTTTAGTTGAAACACAAATTCCCATTGAAGAGCAGTAACTAGGGAGTTGGAGGTGATATGTTGTCATGATGTGATAACTCAAATATATGATGTCAGCAGTCTGACTTGAAGTCTTTTTTAGAAAAATACCACTCTTCAATCATTTTAAAGGTATATTATGTAAAAATAATAATATGCAAAAATAATATTTTTTTTATAGCCTCCTATATAATGCTCCCCTTTTGTAAAATGCAACGTCCCCCTTTAGGCGTTTAAAAGGCAGGGTAAACGGTATGCAAAGGAAATCCCCATCAGTACAGGAGATAGAGGGACAACACGAAGATACCCAACTTTGATCCGCTAAGCACGACTATAATAGCCTTTGCGTCCATTGTAAACCCTGATTGCGTCAATTGTAAACCTCAGTAATTTTCCCCAAAACACCCCTTCATCACATAAATGACATGGCCTTAATTCAAAGAAAGAACAGTCCATTATATATATGTAGCGGGTTAAAGTCGTTTAAATGTAACTTTGACCTTCGTAATGTGACAGGAACCTGGAATTGAGCATAACATGTCGTCAGGTGATAAGCATTTATGCCAGACGAAAGCCAATCAGCCCACTGGTAAAGGAGATATGGCAAAGACAGGAAACGTGTCAGCCCGGGACAAACAGCTCTTCGATCCTGGGGGAAATTTTTTAGAGCAATGCACCTAATCAAGGGCAACATCTCCAGAGCCTACACTATTATAAGCTAGCTATCATATCAATTATTACATAGCTTGTAGGAGTATAAGCTAGCTATCATATCAATTATTACATAGCTTGTAGGAGTATAAGCTAGCTATCATATCAATTATTACATAGCTTGTAGGAGAACTTTCTTAAAGGGACACACGGCAATCTTGAGTTTTATTTAGGCATTAAAATTAGTACCTCAGTTTATAAATCCTTCCTTACTTTGACTTTAAGTTAGGCTAAAAACTAACGGGACGCCGCGAGTTTTAAACAAATATTGCTGTGTGTCCCTTTAAATGTTGATGAATCAAGGAGTTTCCTCACTTGAACTGCTATATCTTCTAATGAATTAACCACAAAGCTTAGACTAGAGTGGAAACACATGACATGTATTAAGCATAATCCTTAATGATTCCTCTTGCCCATCATGAAGCTTCTTCATTTAAAAAATTGGGGGAAATAATTGTGTTATGGTGTTCACTAATGATCATTTATCAGGTAAATGTTTTTCTGCTCATTTTCCTGTTAAATTTAAGAACATAAGTTTTGTTATTTATAAGGTCCCAGATTTGTCTTCATGGGGTACAAAACGTGCATGTGGTATAATATATATAGAAGAGGTTGAATTTCTCTTTTACAGTGAATTGCCAGATAGCTCCTCTGCACATGTCTGGTTTTTCAAACTAAATAAAATTGGCTGAAGAAACTGCTGCAACTACATGTGCCATGTCACTGGTTTCTTGGCAACTACATGTGACATGTCACTGGTTTCTTGGCAAATACATGTGACATGTCACTGGTTTCTTGTCAAATACATGTGCCATGTCACTGGTTTCTTGGCAACTACATGTGCCATGTCACTGGTTTCTTGGCAACTACATGTGCCATGTCACTGGTTTCTTGTTAATAATTATTGTTAAGACCATTCCATTTATGTAACAAAGGGGTGTTTTGGGGAAAATGACTGATCAGCCACCGGACATTAACCTTGATCAGCCTGCGAGTTACTCAATGGACGCAAACGCTCCTATAGTTATGCTTAGCTGGTTAAGGGTTAAACCATAACGTTTTACCGATCACATGACATAGTTACAATTGAACTGAATTGTTGTTTAATGACTCATCAACACATTTTAGACGTTTAATTTCAAGCCGCTCCAGGTTCTGTAACAGTGCTCTACTCTGACTATGGAATATATTTCAGATTTCTATGGTACCTAGACGTGCTCAGAACATTATAAGAATCTTTCATTGGTATCCGGTAAAGATCGGGGTTCTGATTAGAGCCTCGGTTCTGACTGGGGCTCTGCCGAGGTTCCAATTAAAACACTTATACCGAGGGTCGGATTTTCCTATCTGATGATTGGTTGGATTTCCCTACCCATGATTGATTCTTTTTCTTGCATATCACTGACGTTTTGTGTGTTGACGTCTCCAATAAGTAACATTTGTTTTTTCACACAATGACGTCATACATCTGTTCACGTTATTGACGTCATTTAGATGCGCGTGACTTTTATCTTTACCAATAATGATAAGGCTTTCCATATCCCATGTAAAACGCGGATACCCTTATCCGGTATGCAAGATAAAGCGGAAATGAGCCAGTGGCGCCAGTAAGGCTCAAACCCGTGATCTCTGGATTAACACACTACCCATTATAACATCAATGTCGGTACTAACTACCCACTGGAACATCAATGTCGGTAGTAACTACCCACTGGAACATCAATGTCGGTACTAACTACCCACTGGAACATCAATGTCGGTACTGACTACCCACTGGAACATCAATGTCGGTACTAACTACCCACTGGAACATCAATGTCGGTACTAACAACCCACTGGAACATCAATGTCAGTACTTACTACCCACTGGAACATCAATGTCAGTACTTACTACCCACTGGAACATCAATGTCGGTACTAACTACCCACTGGAACATCAATGTCGGTACTAACAACCCACTGGAACATCAATGTCGGTACTTACTACCCACCGGAACAACTCATCACAATTTTCAGCACGAGCAACTCTGACAATGAAAATTAGTGTTCCACAATGCTTGTTTTCAATAGGAACAGTTACCTACGATGTTTGTTCCTACATGGAAAACCCATTTTAGACGAATTCTGGATATTATCCTCTTTTTGGAATGTTTGTGGAATTTTGTAGACCTAGTTTTTGTAGAGCGCCATAATTATGAGTCTGGGTATAATTATTTCATTTGACATTTGAAACTGTCATGAACATTGTTATTATCGTTAATTACAGCTGCAGCAACTGTCAAAATAGTATGGTATTATTTGGTCAAACATATATCACCTTTTGGTCAAACATTTAGCACCTTTTGGTCAAACATATAGCACCTTTTGGTCAAACATATAGCACCTTTTGGTCAAACATATAGCGCAAACATATAGCACCTTTTGGTCAAACATATAGCACCTTTTGGTCAAACATATAGCACCTTTTGGTCAAACATATAGCACCTGAGGGGAGGGAGAGATTAACCAAGTAATGATAATGTTCCAGAAATAAAGCAGTAGTTTTCTACTGCCAAGTTCAAACATAATACTCGTAAATATCAGAGACATTGCCGAACACAAGACTTGCACACAAGAGACATTGTTTAATGGTGTTTTTCTGTCATTTTATTACATGTTAGGCCATGTATGATGGTCAATTTTGTTTTGTGGTAGAGGCAGACCACCCCATTTTTCTAGGTAGAACCAGTTTTGTACGAGAGGTCTTCAACTTATAATTGAACACTTTTGTTTAAGATGTTATTTTTCAGCGGAAGTGATTATCATAAAAAATGCGTAATTTAATGACGTGAAACTGTCATTTAGAACATATGCAAACACTATTTTCCAATTTTAAACCCATATGTTTCTGTTGCCGTGGAGTTTTACCTTAAACCAAATAATTCCACTAAATGCATATCATAATTGTTTAAAACTGTGTTTATAATTTAAATATGATCGTATGTTTTATTTTAAGACAAAAACATAGATGTTGAATTAAAAGCTTGACTTTTACCGCAATATTAAGAAATTGACAGATAATAGGACAGTTTGCTCGTATGTTACTGATAATTTTATAAATTAACCAAAATAACTATTTTAATCATATTTTGTGATATAAAAAAATGAACAGTTATTGTTGATGTATATCATATACCTTATAGAGATATCTTTGGTAAAAAATTATATTATTTTTATCATAATTTGCAAATGTGTGTGTTTTGCCCCTAAATTTTAAGTTATATAAATTTTCTTTTAAAGGGGGTACATCAGGATTTTTCTAGAAACATCTTAAATTATAAAATTGTTCCAGTTCATGATGAAACACTTATATCAATTAATATATGATGTTAGAACCATTTTGTTAATGTCTAAACTTTTAAAACACCATATAGCTAGGACGGAATTAACCCTGGTGCGTCACCTAAGACTAAGCACTTATTACTGTGCAGAATGATATTTTTTGCAAAACTAGGGATAATTTTTAGGCTCATTCATTATGTTTTGGCCATGTAGAATAGAAAATATTAATATTTGTCAATTTTAAGTCAGACACACAGACTCCCATTAAAGCCTGATGAATACATGTGCTATTTTCAGGAGGGTTTATACCAGGGAGATTTGACTTTTTTTTCAGGGAGATTTGACAAAATTCAGGGAGGTTTTTATACACAAATTTTTAACGCTTACCGTTATATTTTTTTTCTGATATAAATCTTAATAAAGGGGGTAAATCAGCATAAAAACTTGATATTTTATACATACAATAGTTGAATACTGTTTATTTCATGTTAGCATAGCATATAATCAAGTATAGCATGTAATTAAACACTTTATATAGACTCTGTCCACTTTTTAACCACTAATTACAACAAGACTTGGCTGCTGCCAGCATCACCTTTTAGTTAATGATGATCATTAATCTGCTTTCATGAACATACCATAAAATAACATCATTTAAATCTGCTAGGGTATATATCTTGAGACTCTGTCCACTTTTTAACCACTAATTACAACAAGACTTGGCTGCTGCCAGCATCACCTTTGACGGTTGAAAGTCTACACAATTGTTCACATTATTAAACTTGTCACTCATCAATATTATATACCAAATATCAATCGATGCCGAATTCGCTAATTACCACCCCACTCACAGTCGGTGTATTCCTTAATCCTATCATAATCAACCTCCCATGGACATTACAGATATGCCGCCACGTGTCATAAACAAACAATCCAATCATTATTTTCACACAATTAACCAATTACCTGACATGCTAATCCTTTTAATTACCCGCCCAGGGGCAATGTTTTCACAGATATAGATAAGACGGCAAGTGTTTATTCTAGATCATTCGGAAAACTCGGTCTTGATCCAATAAATCATAGCAGTTACCCAAAAGGATTCGCAAATAGCGAAATTTTGTAACTCGGCGGAAAATACCGGGAGAAATGGAGCTCCCGGCGGGAGGACGGGAGGTCCCATGAAATTCTGGGAGAAATTAGCTCCCGGCGGGAGATATCACATGTATGCTGATGTACTCCCTTTAAGAAACTTATGAAACTTGTTTTTTTCATAGCGGAGGAAATCACAAAAAAGGCCTACTGTTGATGTTTTGAACTAGAAGCTTTCGTAAATTTCATTTTCATAGTTGAATTTCATGTTAATTTTCGATGAAATCTTGAAAAATTCAAAAAATGCATATTACACTTTTGTTACATTCAGACATGGACATATTATCAGAATACTATAACCTTAAACGACATTTTAAAAGCATTTATCTTAAAATTTATAATGCAGTTATTTTTAAAATTGAATATTTTTGCTTCAAAATGTCATTCTCTACCCTTTTTCAAAAATACGGATGCAGCAACATTTAGAAGCACATAATAGTGCATGTCATAATATGTTTCTTATCGAAGGAATCATTTGACTTGACATAAAAGTCAACATATTCCGCAAGAATTTCAAGATAGTTGATTCAGTTACACAATGGAAGTGTTCAATTATAATATAAGTTGAACACCTCTTGTATGCATCCTGCCATCCATAAGGATCGACACGTTTTTACTTGAATAAGAGGCATTGTCAAACAATAATCATAGATCATAGCTATTGTCAAACAATAATCATAGATCATAGCTATTGTCAAACAATAATCATAGATCATAGCTATTGTCAAACAATAATCATAGATCATAGCTATTGTCAAAACAATAATTATAGATCATAGCTATTGTCAAAACAATAATCATAGATCATAGCTATTGTCAAAACAATAATCATAGATCATAGCTATTGTCAAAACAATAATTATAGATCATAGCTATTGTCAAACAATAATCATAGATCATAGCTATTGTCAAACAATAATCATAGATCATAGCTATTGTCAAAACAATAATCATAGATCATAGCTATTGTCAAACAATAATTATAGATCATAGCTATTGTCAAACAATAATCATAGATCATAGCTATTGTCAAACAATAATTATAGATCATAGCTATTGTCAAAACAATAATCATAGATCATAGCTATGGTCAAACAATAATCATAGATCATAGCTATGTCAAACAATAATCATAGATCATAGCTATTGTCAAAACAATAATTATAGATCATAGCTATTGTCAAACAATAATCATAGATCATAGCTATTGTCAAACAATAATCATAGATCATAGCTATTGTCAAACAATAATCATAGATCATAGCTATTGTCAAACAAAATCATAGATCATAGCTATTGTCAAACAAAATCATAGATCATAGCTATTGTCAAACAATAATCATTTATCATAGCTATTGTCAAACAATAATCATAGATCATAGCTATTGTCAAACAATAATCATAGATCATAGCTATTGTCAAACAATAATCATATATCATAGCTATTGTCAAACAATAATCATAGATCATAGCTATTGTCAAACAATAATCATAGATCATAGCTATTGTCAAACAATAATCATAGATCATAGATATTGTCAAACAATAATCATAGATCATAGCTATTGTCAAACAATAATCATAGATCATAGATATTGTCAAACAAAAGCCTCACACATCATACTTTTTGTTGAACACAAGACATGCACATTAGAGACATTGTCAAACACAAAAATCATTAGAGACATTGTTGAAGACAAGACTTGGACATTAGAGACATTGCTGACAAGACTCAGACATTAGAGCTTTTGTTGAAGACAGGCTTAGGACATCAGAGCCATTGTTGAAGACAAGACTTGGACATCAGAGCCTTTGTTGAAGACAAGACTTGGACATTAGAGACATTGTTGAAGACAAGACTTGGACATTAGAGACATTGTTGATAAGACTTGGAAATTGGAGACATTGTTGATGACAAGACTTGGACATTACAGACATTGTTGACAAGACTTGGACATTACAGACTTATTGACAAGACTTGGACATTACAGACTTCTTGACAATTAGACTGGGACATTACAGACTTGTTGACAATTAAGACTTGGACATTACAGACTCGTTGACAAGACTTGGACATTACAGACTTGTTGACAAGACTTGGACATTACAGACTTGTTGACAAGGCTTGGACATTACAGACTTGTTGACAAGACTTGGACATTACAGACTTGTTGACAAGACTTGGACATTACAGACTTGTTGACAAGACTTGGGCATTACAGACTTGTTGACAAGACTTGGACATTACAGACTTGTTGACAAGACTTGGACATTACAGACATTGTTGAAGACATACTTGGACATTCATTAGAGACATTGTTGACATGACTCAGACATTAGAGCTTTTGTTGAAGACAAGATTCGGACATCAGAGCCTTTGTCTGAAAACAAGACTTGGTTAGAGACATTGTTGAAGACAAGACTTGGACATTAGAGACATCGTTGAAGACAAGACTCGGACATTAGAGACATTGTTGACAAGACTTGGACATTAGAGCATTTTTGAAGACATGACTTGTACATTAGAGACATTGTTGAAGACATAACTTGGACATTAGAGACATCGATGAAGACAAGACTCGGACATTAGAGGCATTGCTGACAAGTCTTGGACATTAGAGACATTGCTGAAGACAAGACTTGGACATTAGAGACATTGTTGACGAAACTTGGACATTATAGACGTTGTTGACAAGACTTGGACATTAGAGACATTGTTGATGAGACTTGGACATTAGAGACATTGGTGACACGACTTGGACATTAAGAGACATTGCTGACAATACTTGGAAATTAGAGATATTGTTGAAGAAAAGACTTGGACATTAGAGACATTGTTGAAGAAAAGACTTGGACATAAGAGACATTGTTGACAAGACTTGGACATTAAAGACATTGCTGACAATACTTGGACATTAGAGACATTGTTGAACAGATGACTTGGACATTAGAGACATTGCTGACAAGTCTTTGAAATTAGAGACATTGCATAAAACATGACTTGGACATTAGAAACATTGTTGAAGAAAAGACTTGGACATTAGAGACATTGTTAAAGAAAATACTTGGACATTAGAGACATCATCGAAGACAAGACTTGGACATTAAAGACATTGCTGAAGAAAAGACTTGGACATTAGAGACATTGTTGAAGACAAGACTTGGACATTAGAGACATCGTTGAAGACAAGTCTTGGACATTAAAGACATTGCTGAAGAAAAGACTTGGACATTAGAGACATTGTTGAAGACAAGACTTGGACATTAGAGACATCGTTGAAGACAAGTCTTGGACATTAAAGACATTGCTGAAGAAAAGACTTGGACATTAGAGACATTGTTGAAGACAAGACTTGGACATTAGAGACATTGTTGAAGACATGACTTGGACATTAGAGACATTGTTGAAGAAAATACTTGTACATTAGAGACATTGTTGAAGACATGACTTGGACATTAGAGACATTGTTGAAGAAAAGACTTGTACATTAGTGACATTGTTGCCAAGACTTGAACATAAGATACACTGACGAGACTTTGACATTAGAGACATTGTTGAAGACAAGATTTGGACATTAGAGACATTGCTGAAGACAAGACTTGGACATTAGAGACATTTTTGACAAGACTTGGACATAAGAGACATTGCTGACAAGACCTGGACATTAGAGACATTGTTGAAGACAAGACTTGGACATTAGAGACATCATTGAAGACAAGACTTGTACATTAGAGACATTGTTAAAGAAAATACTTGGACATTAGAGACATTTTTGACAAGACTTGGACATAAGAGACATTGCTGACAAGACCTGGACATTAGAGACATTGTTGACAAGACTTGGACATTAGAGACTTTGTTGACAAGACTCGGACATTAGAGACTTTGTCAAACACAAGAATCATACATTAGATACATTGTCGCACACAATACTCGCTCCTATTGTCAAACACAATAAACACAAGAATCATACAGTTGAGATTTTATCAAACACAACATTCATACATTTGAGATTTTGTCAAACACAAGAATCATACAGTTGAGACTTTGTCAAACACAAGAATCATACAGTTGAGACTTTGTCAAACACAAGAATCATACAGTTGAGACTTTGTCAAACACAAGAATCATACAGTTGAGATGTTGTCAAACACAAGAATCATACAGTTGAGACTTTGTCAAACACAAGAATCATACAGTTGAGACTTTGTCAAACACAAGAATCATACAGTTGAGACTTTGTCAAACACAAGAATCATACAGTTGAGACTTTGTCAAACACAAGAATCATACAGTTGAGACTTTGTCAAACACAAGAATCATACATTTAAGATTTCGTCAAATGTAACAATCGTACATTTGAGACTTTCTCAAACACAAGAATCATACATTTAAGATTTTGTCAAACACACAAGTACATAATGCTTGTTTTCTGTTTGGTATTTAACGTCGTTTTCCAGCATATTTTAGGCTATGTAGGACAGTCAATTTTTTTTGTGGAGGCATGCCACCCACTTATTCCTGAAAAGAACCAATACTGTACACCTGCCACCATCCATAAGAATCAACATTTTCTCTCACAAGTTGAGCTCCCAGTTGGATTCGAACCCGCTGTGTTGATACTTGGTCAAACACAAGAATTATATGATTAGTTCTGTCAAATACAAGGATCATACAATTAAAAACTTTGTCAAACAGAAGAAGTCTACATTAGAGACATTTTCAAACAATAATTGCACAATTATCTTACATTAAGAGACTTTTCAAACACACAACTCACCTGAATGAGAGCAGGAGTGAACAAATTCTGCCTGTGCTGTCACTTTAAAGTTGGCAGACATATTTTCCAATCCCGTTTTCTCAGTTATTTTACTTTTTCCCTTAACTGATTGATTAAAACACTTAACTAGTGCCAATATATGTTCAACTAAGCCCATAAACACATTTAAAGTTTTACTTAATTTCAGAGGTATATATGGTTAAAACAATGCAGTCATTGAAGCAATAAATAAATAAATAGTTCATAAATAGTTAAACACTAATAGATATTTTTAAAAATTTCAGTTAAATAATAAATAAATAATAAATAGTGTCAGTGATTGATATTTACATGTCCAATTATTTACATGTGTCAAAATGTCACATTTGTATATATATATATCTGATATTTACATATTCATATGTTTGTCAAGGAGTTTATCAGTCTTGAAACCCAACCACACCATGCTGATTTTCATCTTCCCGAAAATCACACTGAACACAAATTCAATCATCAAAAACAAAATTTCACAGTCAAAGTTATGTATCCTCAACTTTCTCATTATTTCTTTACCTCCACCATGTTTATCAATATCTATACCACAACACCCACAAACAGAAGAATTCAAATGTCTATATCCTGTTATCCATGGCAACACAACACATTAATTCATGTAGAAACAAACATTATATGCTTTCAAGTTTTTCCATTATAACATTTGTTTTATAATAAAATATCTGTTTTCAAAACAAAAACATTTTCACAATGACATTCAAAAAAATTCAACACAATTCCCAATCTCTGATGAATTAAGTCATAAAAAAATAATGACATAAAAAATAATGCTGGTTATAATATTCAATCCATACAACCAGGTTTATTTTCCAATTTTCCTGACAAACATTTCCATATGGTTGAGTTATGATGGCTAGCGCACATGTATACAGGACTATAACAGTGCCTCTGCCTATAGGCTGTGTTTTGTACTGCAATTGGTGTAATGCAGAAAAAACTTCACTTCAATATATTTCTATGGAAATGGCAGAGAGATTAGAGTAATTGTAGAAACCAAAAATATGTTTTGTGTGTTAATACATCATTATTGTAACAATTTCAGCCCTGAATTTGATTATTTTTTTGGCGAAGCACCGAGGCAAAACTCCCCGGATGAAGTCAGGATGAAGGAATAAAAAAAAAGATCAAGGCACATTAACTAGGGTGTTTGATCATTTATAAAATACAAGAGAGCAGCTTCCACTTGGAAACAATGATTTCATTGTTCTGTGTGCCGATCTGTACTTGCATTTAAAGGAAAACTCTGCAATCTTAGAACAATCACACAGTGCCGTTGCATTTGGTGCTGCTGTGGTTTCTCTCTTTTTCTTTTTTGCTGCAGTTTATTTTTCTTCCTTTTTTTGCTTTATTTTCAAAGAAAATTTCTTTTTTGCAATTTGCGCAAGTTTTTAATTTGTTCTCAAAACTAACATTGCTACTTAAAGAACAAGAGGCCCAAGATGGCCTTTGGGCGCTCTACTATCTATCATGGCTCTTAATAGTATAACGAATTGACAAAAAGTGACGTGCGTTCATTTAAGATGTAATCTGAAAAGAAGTATCACAGAAGAAAAGTATATTTTCTATTTCCTTGATTTTCAACACTGACCATATTTCCGCTAAAAGAAAAAGAGCGCCTTCCTAACAGTAATAGAAGAAACTTCACTTTAATATATTTCTATAGAAATGGCAGAGAGATTGCAGAAACCAAAAATATGTTTTGCGAGGTAATACATCATTATTACAATTACCCCGAATTTGATTATTTTTGCGGGGGGCGAAGCATTGAGAAAACTGGCAAACTCTCGGGATGAAGTCAGGATGAAGGAATAAAAAAAAGATCAAGGCACATTAAGTAGGATGTTTGATCATAAGAGCAGCTAATCCACTTAGAAACAACAAATTCATTGTTTAGTGTGGCGATCTGAACTTGCATTTAAAGGAAAACTCTGCAACCTTAGAACAATCACACTACAATATGCCGGTCTGTGGTGCCAGTGCAATTGGTAGCTGTGGTTTCTGTTAATTTTCATTTTTGCTTTATTTTCACCAATTCTTTTTTTTGGTTCTCAAAACTAGCATATTTTTTATATTGGAGGCCTATGATGGACTGTGGAGGTAAGTGTAAGATGGCCTGTGGGTGCTCAACCGGCTATAAAATATGGCTCTTAAAACAAACTGACAGAAAGTGACGTGTGTTCATTTAGTCTCAAAAGAAGTACCAGAGAAGAATAATTGTTTTTTTCTATATCCCTCGACGTTCAATACTTACTTCTATTTATAGCTAGCAAGTAAGTCCTATGAAAATGCTTGACCTTGACTATTACATGCCTGACCCCAAGTAAGGGGCCAGACAGACACCATTTACCGATGATACATACACAGTTAAGATTCACCTCATTATCTAAAGCAGTTCAGTGATGACCCTGACCTCTGACCGTGACCTTTAACATTTACAGATGATACATACACAGTTAACTTCACCTCATTATCTAAAGCAGTTCAGTAACGATCTTGACCTGTGACCTTGACCAGTGACCTTCAACATATGACTCTAAATTTGGTGTGTGACACAGTGTCTATTAAAAAATCAAAATCAAAATGCTACAAACGTTTGGACAGATTTCAATATACCCTTCATAATTTTATTTAGTGCAGAGTTAATCTTCCTTAAGGCCCTCATGTTTCAAGTCCACACCAACATTCTTCCTAGTGCAAACACTGCACAATACTCCCTTGTGCTTATCATATATATACTGGCAAGTGAAATGCCAGATGTTGAAAACGATTTGCAATTTGCTTTTATACCAATTTGGCATAAAATCCCTAAAATAGTTTATTAATGGCAAATAATGAAGTTAACCCAGATATTGAAAAAGTAACTTTACAACATTTGTTACATTGTTCAGAGAAAGTTGATGTGGGATAGATAAATACAGGAACTTTTTTCTTTTGTAATAACTATGGTGTTTTACGTCATTTTCAACACATGCAAGGTTATATATGACAGTTGATTTTTTTGTGGTGGACAGGGGTGTAATAAGCCAGAGCCTTTTGTAGAATACGCCCAGGGGATGGTGCATGAGGGGGTGTCCCCCTCCTGCTGGTGGGGGTCCTGGCGGTTCCCCCGGGAAACTGTTGAAATTTGAGTGCAATTTCGGAGGTTTGTGGCTTCATTTGAGCGAGATTTTGGAGGCTCTCGCCTCCATTTATTAAGTGTGTTTTTAAAAATAGTGCCGCAGACCACCCTCTTTTCCTGGGTAGAACTAGTACTGTACACCTCCAGCAATCCGTAAGAATCGACACTTTCTCTCTTACAAGTCGAGCTCCCAGTGGGATTCGAACCCGCAGCGGTGAGAGGCGACAAGGTTTACAATGCACCGTCGTTAACCCCTCGGCCACGGAAATGCCAATAACAGGAACTGGAAAATGTCTAAACCGTTTTTTTCTCTAATCAATTTCTAAAACAGTATAGATCTGTGTTTACCTCAGCACATACTTGTTTTATTATTCATGAACCTTCCGAATGATCTCATTCTCCTTATGAATTCACCAAAATAATGTGGAAATTCAATTAAAGCAGGAAGTGTATGAAGTTATGGGGAAGACTGCAGCACCTGCCCTAGACAGACCTGAAACTGTTGCTGTCAGTTCAAGTGTTATTTAACTTTACACTTTCGCTATGACTGTTTTAGGTTTTCCTCCGGTTTTAAAGGGACACATGGCAATCTGGAAATTGTTATCAAGCATTAAAATTATTTCGTGCTTTATTAATCCAGAGTATCGTTTTAAAGGGACACTGTCCGTAAGTAAGCTGGTATTGAGCATAATCAAATAATCTGACTTTTATTCAGTGAAATGTATACATGAAAACATGAGCATAGACCCAAATAAGTATGTAGTAATACATTCGTGAGTTTGAAAATGTGGGACCCACTTTATTTACTTTTTATGCTGATCACGTGACTTCCATTAGCGCATTAGGTTTTCTACATAGTATGTATTGCTTGATAGGTATGGCCCATAGCTCAGGTAGGAGCGACGTTGTCTATTACGCGTGACTGTAATTTTAGTTTGGGCTACTGGTTCAAACTCGCAAAGCAGTAGTTGTTTTTTTTGTAATTCATTTCCGTCAAACAATCTTGCTTTTAATTAGTAAATATTCAATACTGTTATTGTGTAAAGTTTGTGAACGTAATTAGTGTGTGTTTTATAAGCTAAAAGTTACGGACATTGTCCCTTTAACTTTAAAACTGCTTGCTGCTATCATTAAATAAATTTGAGTTTTCAGTTTCTCTCTTTTTATTTTGTCATAGTTTTAAATATATTATTGGTTCAATATAATCAACAGAACTGTTAGTAAAATGCAAAAATAAGTCTTTTCACTAATCCTATAATGTAGAACAAGAGGCCCAAGACGGCCTGTGGATGCTCTACTGGCTAAGGATAAAATTTATTTATAAGCGGCCATCACTCTTTCAAAAATCATTTAACCACAACATGGCGAAGGGGTCACAACTCTGCCAAAATACATTCAACCAGAAAAGGCAATGATAGTACAACTAGGCTTGGTACTGATCATCCCCACCAAGATTCGTTGCAATCCGGCAAGGAGTTCAGAAGAGACTAATCTGGACAAAGTTTGTCCATTAAAACTTTTAAAAGGCCATAACTCTGCCAAAAATCATTCAACTGGAATATGGCAAAGACTTACAAAACTAGGCTTGGTACTGATCATCCTTGTCAAGTTGCGTTGAAGCCCAGAAAAAGTTTGTGTATCAAAAACCTTTAAAGGGCCGTAACTCTGTAAATGGGATCGGGAAGATGTTTTGCATAACTAGACCTGGAACTGATCATCCCTTAAAAGTTACGTTTTAATCCAGAATGGGGTTCAGGAGAACTAGTCAGGACAAAGTTTGTGTATTAAAACCTTTAAAGGGCCATAACTCCGCCAAAATCATTAAACCGGAACACGGAGACGATATGTACAACTGGGCTTGGTACTGATCATCCCTGCACAGTTTAACTGAAATCCGGCCAAATGAAGGCCCTTTCGTCTTAATGAGACCAAAATATAGCATATTTCAGAAAATCAAGGGCCATAACTCTGGTGTAAATGGTCCAATCTGGCTGGTTTTCGTACTTGCCCGAGCTTTCATTAATATTAACAGGTTTTCATACTTGCCCGAGCTTTCATTAATATTAACAATCTGGATAAGTTTGGTAAAGATTGGATGTAAAATGAAGGCCTTATCGTCTTAACGAGGCAAAATATAGCACTTTTAACTAAATCAAGGGCCACCTGTTACTGGTCTGATCTGGCTGGTTTCGAACTTGTCCGAGCTTTCATTGATTATTACAATCTAGTAAAGTTTAGTAAAGATCGGACGAAAAATGAAGGCCCCATCGTCTTAACGAGGCAAAATATACCATTTTTAACTAAATCAAGGGACATAACTCCGCTGTTAATGGTCGGCTCTGGCTGGTTTTTGAACTTGTCCGAGCTTTCATTGATATAAAACAATCTGTTAAATTTTGGTAAAGATTGGATGGAAAATGAAGTCCCTATCATCTTAATGAAGCAAAATATAGCATGTTTAACTAAATAAAAGGCCATAACTCCGTTGTTAGTGGTCCAATCTGGCTGGTTTTCGAACTTGTCCAAGCTTTCATCGATATTAACAATCTGGTAAAGTTTGGTAAAGATGGCATGAAAAATAAAAATGAAGGCCCTATCGTCTTAACGAGGCAAAATATAGCATTTTTAACTAAATCAAGGGCCATAACTCTGCTTTTACTGGTCCGATTTGGCCGATTTTTTAACTTAACCAAGCTTTTATTGATATAAATAATCTGGTAAAGATCGGATGAAAATTGAAGGCCCTATCATCTTAACGAGACAAAAGTTAACGACAGATGGATGGACGACGGATAACTTGCCATCCGATAAGCCAGTTTCTATAAATCAAGACTGCCGTGTGTCCCTTTAACATTAAGTTGTTTTTTTTCCATTTCGCAAAACATGATGGGAAGCCTAATGCTACTGGTTATCTTAATGATGCTAATGATTTTAAAGAGGATATGAAAAGGATTTAAAAACACTTAACATTGATTTATATAATTATATGTCTAAGCCATAAGCATTTGCCATACAAATTATTTGTTACGGTTAGATAGCCATTTTATATTTTATCGCTAGTGATGTTTTAAATTCACAGGAAAAATAACACATGACTTTAGTGCTTACTACTTTTTGACCAGTCTACCTTTGTCTTCTAACATACAGCGTTATAATCTCCTGTGTGAATATAATACTTTTCAGTGATTCAGATACCCACTGCACTTGTTGATCAAGACAATCCCATTATAAAATGTGTAGCAATGCATAATGAGGTTGTTTAAAAGAATGATAGGTAAAGATTGGTTATCAAGGAAATTAACTTGATAGACGTTAATATTTATATCTATTAATCTGAGCTGTAGATAAGTTGAGTTTTTGAGTATTTTACAAAAAAAATCTGTATTTTAAAATTGTAAGTATCATTACTCATCAACTTACTACTACTCATAACTTTTAAAAATCATGAGTATTATTTTTGTATGTATTGTCCTGTGGAACAGTTTATTCCTTATTTACATGATGAAAATTGTTCCAAGCATGTGTCTGATATTAAGGTCATACAGTGTTTCTTTTGTTTTTATTTAACTTCCATTTAATCAGAGCTGGTTTTTTTTAAAATGTATTAATCCACATTCATTTTGAAAGCATGAACTATTTAAAGATATTGTTTACTCTGAACGAGTTCCTTGTTACGGTACTCATTCATTTTGAATCTGCCAAGTAAATACTCATTGCAGTCAAAAACTATCTACAGCTTTGTATTCTATATTTTGTGCAACATGATAATATAGGATAAAGGAACACGAAAAATATGCTGGATGTTTAAAATAGATAAAGTGCATAACAGATTAATGGGTTAATAAAAACATTTATCACATAACATGCAGTGTGGGAGTGTAATAACACCATTCAATAGTTTCGATATTCCACTAGTGGTATAACATAACGTTAATGACATCATGGACGTCATGTTAATGTACGTGTGATAACGTTATAAGTTATGTCATAAATAAAATCTAACATTCGTTCTCATTCATTATTGAATTTATTAAATTCGTTAGCAAAAATGATATAATGCTCGGCAAGAGCCTCGCATTATATCGTTTTGCCAACTCGTTTAATATATTCAATAATGAATGGGTACTCATGTAAGAAGCTCTATAAAGAAAGAGAACAAGAAGTGTCACCTGTAAGTGCATAGCTCACCCGAAGTTAGTTTGACCTTTGACCTCCAAGTGTGACCTTGACCTTTGAGGTAAGGACCTGATTCATGTGCATGACACTTTTTAAATTATGGTGGAGACATTCAGTCATGTTTCAGACGGCCAAATGAACGGACGGATGAACAGACAGGCGGCGCAATTACTCTATGCCGCCTCCCGTCTTGTTGGGAATGACAGTTAATTGGCTTTTCCTTTGGCCCCTGCCAGCTGGGCACACATGATCTAAGGCGAGTATACTTTCAATTATGCATGCAGGTCCTTGTGATCTTCAGATGGGGAAACTTCATCTGGGAAGTATTTGATATAATTATACAAGTAAACTCCTAATAAAATAAGATAAAAAGACAATTCTAATTTTATTACTTGCAAGAAAATATCATGCTTATTGTCACAAAACATCATAGAACTCTCCAGATGTCAAAACAACTGCTCGACACAAAACTTGTGTACCTTGTTCTTTATTTATATATATATACTCACAACAAAAAAAAGGGTACTTTTTTTTTTGGCTGGCATTCCCATAGACCAGTTTCTGAAGGCGTAAGACAGCTTAAACAGCGCTTTAATTAAACAATATTTAACGTTTTTAAGCATACTTCGCTACATATTCCTTTAAATAGTTTCATATTTTTTGCCAATATTGTCATGGACAAATTGAGGTAATGTTTGTAGATTTTATGTGTTTTTATCAAAAATGCATGGTTTACGAAAAAAGGGGGTAACTCCCTTGTGTACTGATCTTTTCAAAAAAAACTTTTGTTTGGACTATTGGTGGTGGTCGATCTAATCATTATATATACATCATTTATTATTTCCTGTTTTGCTGTCTATATAATAAGGTAAAGAAACAAGAGGTCAATGACCTTGAAGCTCTACTGATTGATTTTGATTTCAGGAATTAGTCGCTACAGACTTGTTTTTTGAAAATCTATTTTTAACCGTGGCGGCCATCTTGAATTTCCGGCCGATCTGAAACTTTGCTAAGATCAATAAGACATTAAGAGCAACATTCCTGTGAAGTTTCATGAAAATCCATCAAGTAGTTTCAGAGAAGTAGTCACTACAAGTTTTCATTATATAACTCTATGTAATCAAAAATGGCCACTGGCAGCCATGTTTAACGTCAAATCAAAACGATTTTCGACAAGGACCAACATCATGTCATACTGATCATTTTAGAAAAAGTCCCATATCAATATCTCTTATTGTTTTGAAGAAGTAGTCGCTACAAACTTATTTATTTTAAATCTTTTTTAGCTGTGGCGGCCATCTTGAATTTCCGGCCGACCTGAAATTTTTCTAGGATCAACTAGACATCAAGAGCAACATTCCTGTGAAGTTTCATGAACATCCGTCAAGTAGTTTCAGAGGAGTAGTCGCTACAAGTTTTTACTATATAACTCTATGTAACCAAAGATGGCCACTGGCAGCCATGTTTAACGTCGAATCAAAATAATTTTCCACAAGGATCTACATCATGTCATTCTGATCATTTTAGAAAAAGTCCCATATCAATATCACTTATAGTTTTCAAGAAGTAGTCGCTACAAACTTATTTTTTAAAAATCTATTTTTAGCTGTGACTGCCATCTTGAATTTCCGGCCGACCTGAAATTTTTCTAGGATCAATTAGACATCAAGAACAACATTCCTGTAAAGTTCATGACAATCCGCCAAGTAGTTTCAGAGGAGTAGCCGCTACAAGTTTTTACTATATAACTCTATGTAAACAAAGATGGCCGCTGGCAGCCATGTTTAACGTTGAATCAAAACGATTTTTGACTAGGATCAACGTCATGTAATGCTGATCATTTTAGAAAAAGTCCCATATCAATATAACTTATAGTTTTCAAGAAGTAGTCACTACAAACTTATTTTTTAAAAATCTATTTTTAGCTGTGACTGCCATCTTGAATTTCCGGTCGACCTGAAATTTTTCTAGGATCAATTAGACATCAAGAGCAACATTCCTGTAAAGTTTCATGACAATCCGCCAAGTTGTTTCAGAGAAGTAGTCGCTACAAGTTTTTACTATATAACTCTATGTAAACAAAGATGGCCGCTGGCAGCCATGTTTAACGTTGAATCAAAACGATTTTTGACTAGGATCAACATCATGTCATGCTGATCATTTTAGAAAAAGTCCCATATCAATATCACTTATAGTTTTCAAGAAGAAGTCGCTACAAACTTGTATTTTAAAACTCTATTTTTAGCTTTGGCGGCCATCTTGGATTTCACATCAACATGAATTTTTGCTAGGATCAACTAGACTTTATGGGCAACATTTCTGTAAAGTTTCATGAATATCCATCCAGTAGTTTCAGAGGAGAAGTCGCTACAAATAAAAGTTTACGGACAGACGGACGACGGACGCCGCACCACGGCATAAGCTCTGCTGATCTCTGATCAGTAGAGCTAAAAATGGGTACTTTTTTATTTTTGCTCAGTATAGTTATAATAGTTCCACTCTCACCTACCAAAAAGTATACATATAGATGCCTTCCGAAAACCATGGAGATGAAAGAGGGGGTATATATAATTATAATTATATGAGTTGTCTGCATAAAAAAACAAAAACTTCCAGAAGTCAATTAGCCATGTGTTTTTTGTGTTGGCCGTTCTGTTTTTATAGGGCTGGTAGAAAAAACAGTTGACTTATTGCTCTATAAAGCACGAAATAGATAGACTTTATCATCCCATACTGCTGCTATCTCCATTGTTAACCAATAAATAATCAACACCCATCAGAAAGATAGCTAAAAAACATAAAATGAACAAAATATATACCTCAACCTATTACAGTTAATTGGTCCATTGACAGTTGAGACTGATAGTTATGACCTTTCTGTTCTTTCTTGAGAAGCAAATATTATAGGTTAAGGAATTTGTATCTCGGAACAAGCTTTTGTGACAAAGGTGATTCGCTTGCGACTCATCCTGGACAAAACAACAAGTTCCAAATATGATTTTGCAAAAAAAAAACAATAACATAATTATTATTATAGTATACTTTCATATTGTTTTCGATAGATATGAACTGACTGATTATCATTTTTCATTGTAATCACGTTATTTCAATAGCTTTGGATGGAATTTATTTCTCTTGTTATACAACAAATGTACATCGTTTCTTAACCTACTGACGAGGTATATATATAACTTATATATTCTGAGAATCCAAACTCTATAGACACAAAATAAACGGCTTTAACCAGCAAGGTCAAACTCCAAAACTGGAGCCTCGAATTAAGAGTTACCAACTCATTATAAGAAACCGTGAACAAATCTTTACTTTTCATCGGCACACACACTAGTATATGACCTGAAAACCTGGATAGAGTTTTGTAATGTAATTTTGACGTTATTTGGTGTGTTAGTTTTTTCAATTTTTATTTTGTGCGGATGATTATTTGGCCGAAATATTCAACAAATGACACGAGTTGATTTTCAATATCAGTCCTTGTCAATGTTCAATATCATTCCTTATCTACGTTCAATATCTGTCCTTATTAATGTTCAATATCATTCCTTGTCAACATTCAATATCAGTCCTTGTCAACATTCAATATCAGTCCTTGTCAACATTCAATATCAGTCCTTGGCAATGTTCAATATCCGTCCTTGTCAACGTTCAATTTCAATCCTTGTCAACATTCAATATCAATCCTTGTCAATGTTCACTATCAGTCCTTGTCAATGTTCAATATCAGTCCTTGTCAATGTTCAATATCAGTCCTTGTCAACATTCAATATCGATCCTTATCAAAGTTCAATATCAGTCCTTGTCAACGTTCACTATCAGTCCTTGTCAATGTTCAATATCAGTCCTTGTCAACATACAATATCAGTCCTTGTCAATGTTCAGTATCAGTCCTTGTCAACGTTCAATATCAGTCCTTGTCAATGTTCAATATCAGTCCTTATCAACGTTCAATATCAGTCCTTGTCAACTTTCAATATCGGTCCTTGTCAATGTTCAGTATCAGTCCTTGTCAATGTTCAATATCAGTCCTTGTCAACTTTCAATATTAGTCCTTGTAAACAATCAATAACAGTCATTGTCAATGTTTAATATCAGTCCTTGTCAATGTTCAACATCAGTCATTGTCAACATTTAATATCAGTCCTTGTCAACTTGTCAATGTTCAATATCAGTCCTTGTCAATGTTCAATATCAGTCCTTGTCAACGTTCAATATCAGTCCTTGTCAACTTTCAATATCAGTCCTTGTCAACATTCAATATCGATCCTTATCAAAGTTCAATATCAGTCCTTGTCAACGTTCACTAACAGTCCTTGTCAATGTTCAATATCAGTCCTTGTCAACGTTCAGTATCAGTCCTTGTCAACTTTCAATATCAGTCCTTGTCAACATACAATATCAGTCCTTGTCAATGTTCAATATCAGTCCTTGTCAACATTCAATATCGATCCTTATCAAAGTTCAATATCAGTCCTTGTCAACGTTCACTAATAGTCCTTGTCAACGTTCAATATCAGTCCTTGTCAATGTTCAATATCAGTCCTTGTCAACGTTCAATATCAGTCCTTGTCAACTTTCAATATCGGTCCTTGTCAATGTTCAATATCAGTCCTTGTCAACTTTCAATATTAGTCCTTGTAAACAATCAATATCAGTCATTGTCAATGTTCAATATCAGTCTTTGTCAATGTTCAACATCAGTCATTGTCAACATTCAATATCAGTCCTTGTCAACTTGTCAATGTTCCATATCAGTCCTTGTCAATGTTCCATATTAGTCCTTGTCAATGTTCAATATCAGTCCTTGTCAATGTTCAATATCAGTCCTTGTCAACTTTCAATATCAGTCCTTGTCAACATTCAATATCGATCCTTATTAAAGTTCAATATCAGTCCTTGTCAACGTTCACTAACAGTCCTTGTCAATGTTCAATATCAGTCCTTGTCAACGTTCAGTATCAGTCCTTGTCAACTTTCAATATCAGTCCTTGTCATGTTCAATATATATCCTTATCAATGCTCAATATCAGTCCTTGTCAACTTTCAATATCAGTCCTTGTCAACGTTCAATATCAGTCCTTGTCAACAATCACTATCGGTCCTTGTCAACGTTCAGTATGGTAGAATACTGAATCATTAACTTAATGAAAGGAAACGGGACAATAATGTAGTATACAATAAACAGTGGCACTGAACTATGCCAGAAGAAGAATTGGGATGCAGAAAAATCAAATATACTGTGGATGTAGAAGAAGCAATATACTATGGAGATATACATACAAATAATGGGGAAGCCAGAAGAAGAAAACAATGGGACTGAACTATACAGCTGTTTAGGATGCCAGAAGAAGCAACTATAGTGGGATTGCACTACAGCTGATTGGGATGCCAGAAGAAGAATGTATATACAATGGGATTACACTATAGTTTATTGGGATGCCAGAAGCAGCAAATATACAGTGGGATTGCACTTTAGTTTATTGGGATGTCAGAAGAAGCAAATATAAAGTGGGATTGCACTATAGCTGTTTGGGATGCCAGAAGAAGAGAATATACAGTAGTATTACACTACAGTTGTTTGGGGTGCCAGAAGTTTCAAATATACAGTGGGATTGCACTGTAGCTGTTTGGGATGCCAGAATATATAAATATACAGTGAGATTGCACTATAGCTGTTTGGGATGCCAGAAGAAGCAAATATACAATGGGATTGCACTATAGCTGTTTTGGATGACAGAAGAAGCAAACATACAGTTGGATTGCACTATAGCTGTTTGGGATGACAGAAGAAGCAAATATACAGTGAGATTGCAATATAGCTGTTTGGGATGACAGAAGAAGCAAATATACAGTGGGATTGCACTATAGCTGTTTGGGATGCCAGAATATATAAATAAACAATGAGATTGCACTATAGCTGTTTGGGATGCCAGAAGAAGCAAATATACAATGGGATTGCACTATAGCTGTTTTGGATGACAGAAGAAGCAAACATACAGTTGGATTGCACTATAGCTGTTTGGGATGACAGAAGAAGCAAATATACAGTGAGATTGCAATATAGCTGTTTGGGATGACAGAAGAAGCAAATATACAGTGGGATTGCACTATAGATGTTTGGGATGACAGAAGAAGCAAACATACTGTGGAATTGCACTATAGCTGTTTGGGATGCCAGAAGAAGCAAATATACAGTGAGACTGCACTATAGCTGTTTGGGATGACATAAGAAGCAAACATACACTGGTATTGCACTATAGCTGTTTGGAATGCCAGAAGAAGTAAACGTACAGTGGGATTGCACTATAGCTGTTTGTAATGCTAAAAGATGCAACTATACAGTGGGATTGCACTATAGCTGTTTGGGATGCCGGAAGAAGCAACTATACAGTGGGATTGCTGCCAGAAGAAGCAACTATACAGTGGGATTGCACTATAGCTGTTTGGGATGCCAGAATATACAACTATACAGTAAGATTGCACTATAGCTGTTTGGGATGCCAGAATAAGCAAATATACAGTGGGATTGCACTATAACTGTTTGGGATGTTGGAAGAAGCAAATATACAGTGGGATTGCACTATGACTGTTTGAGATGTTGGAAGAAGCAACTATACAGTGGTATTGCTGCCAGAAAAAGCAACTATACCATGGGATTGCACTATAGCTGTTCTGGATGACAGAAGCAAATATACAGTGGGATTGCACTAAAGCTGTTTGTGATGCCAGAAGATGCAACTATACAGTGTGATTGTACTATAGCTGTTCCGTATGACAGGAGAAGCAAATATACAGTGGGATTGCACTATAGCTGTTCCCGATGACAGAAGAAGCAAATAAACAGTGGGATTGCACTATAGCTGTTCCGGATGACAGAACATGGAACTATACAGTGGGATTGCACTATAACTGTTCCTGATGACAGAAGAAGCAAATAACAGTGGGATTGCACTATAGCTGTTTGTGATGCCAGAAGAAACAAATATAGATTGTGATTGCCCTACAGCTGATTGGGATGCCAGAAGGAGGAAATGTAGAGTGGGGTTGCACTACAGCTGATTGGGATGCCATAAGAAACAGTTATACAGTGATTGAACTACAGCTGTTAGGGATGCCATAAGAAGCAACTATACAGTGGAGTTGCACTACAGCTGATTGGGATGCCAGCAGAAGCAAATATACAGTGGGGTTGGGTTGTACATACAAATGATTGCGGTGCCAGATGGATAAAAAATTCAGAGTGGGATTGCACTACACTGTTTGGGATGCCAGAAGTAGCAACCATACATTGGGGCTGTACTGTTCAGATGTTTGGGATGCAGAAGGAGCTTAATGTAAGATTATAATAATAACACAAGTAAGTTTCTTCATTTCTAAAAATGAAAAAGAAACATGTATGCAAAGTTTGGTGCCATAAACAAATTCCATGCAAAAAAGTACACTTGGCAGAAAGTGAAATATCTTGCACCTAAATTATAATCGAAGCTTTTCTCGCTCGTAAATATTGTTTATCCTAAAAAATACAACATAAATGACTTAATAACACTTTTAGATGTTGGTAGTATCTTCCCATCAGTTCAGTTATTTAACTTGTAGCTAATGTTTACAGTTCTGTTAGGCTTAGACAACGGCAGGCAAGATGGAGAGCAATTAACAACACTTTTACTGTACACAATAATCACTTCGGAAGTTGAACACCTGTAGAAATTTGTGGTACTCTGTCAGTACTCAGCTGTTATATAGATATAGGAGTAAACAAAAAGTTCCCCCGTACCAAAATATATTTTTCAAAAGTAGATTCACAAAATGTTGAAATATGAAATAACCAAAGGATGCTCCCATACCAAAATAAAGTGATTCAGAAGTCGCTAGCCTGCATAGGTTATGATCTTGGTTAGGTTGCAGGGTAAATTTTTTTTAAAAGGGGCATAACTATGCCGAAATGAAAGTCAGAGTTATTGGACATGTGTAACAACATTCTTTGAGGTAAGATGAATATGTGTGTGAAATTTCTTCAACATAGGTCAAATACTTTTCAAGTTATGGCCAAGGTCACGTTGCAGCTTAAAGTTTGATGGATCGACGACGTCGGATGACAGATAATTTTAGGGACACAAAAAGCATGGGGGATAATCAGGCAGTTTTTATGACCCGACATATACCTACACACAAACAAAATAACTAAGTAAGTGGTGAGAAAATGTATTTGCTTTTCAGTAAATTCCGATCTATATTCATTCCCATACATGCAAATGTTTAGTTACAAAACAAAATAGTCTCCCCTGTAACCTTGGCTAAGGTGAAGCTGAAAGAAACTTGTATACATCTTATAATCTCTTGACCTTTCAATTGACTAACACTTCAAAATCTCTGGCTTTTCAATTATATGATGAAAAATTAGAGATGACGTGTTTTTTTATTGCTCTTTTATGCATAATAAATCTCACTCTTGCAGTAAAAATCTTAAGTTAAAAAATCCCCATTTTCATTAAAAAATAAATCTCTTTAGAATAATATTTATTGTTAAACAATCATTGTTTTCATCATTCCATCCCCACCCCAACCTCCCACACACTAAAATCTCTCTTTAGAATATAATTTAGTTAAAAATCTCTTTTTTCATAAAGAAAATCTCCTTAATTCTCTCTCTATAATAATATTGAGTATCTTATCTGCAGCTGCCAAACCAGATGTAACTGGTATGTGAATCATGGTGCATGCTATTTGCATCATGGTGCATACACAATATTTTTACACTGAAAGACAATAATCTCTAAGGCCATTTTTTTTTTATTATTAGGTTTATTAGGGAATAAAAAAAATAAATCATGAAATATACCCACGAAGGCGTCTATAAGAAAAAAAATTGTATAATAGTATTAAATGACTTTAATCTCAAGGTAACAAGTCAATTAAAAGGCAATCTATTATGGTTTATTTTGATTAAGTTTCTCTAGTTTTTCTTTGTCAAACAATTACGACGACAGCAATTCGTCAATATAAACAAATTGCAAATAACTGGATGGTGCATTTGCACTAACTATAAAGTCTCCAACAGTTTGGCCAGACTCTGCTTTAACAAATTTATTTACACGCTTGTTTAATTTATCTTTGTCGAAGGTACAAACCAGCCCAAACCACCAAAACAGTTTTCTTTCCTCCAACAGCGTGGAGTCCCCCATGTTTTCGTACACTCTCGATCGATGAACGCTTCAGGTAAAAGTGTAAAAACCGGGTCCACGATACAGATTGGACGTTTCATACCCTGGATGTTTCGTACCCAGTTTTACCGCAAATTTATGTATTGCCAAGAGAATAGTGTTTTGGAAATTTTGTATTTTTTTTTGATTTTGGCAATAATTTGGGTCGGCGGGTCGGTAAACCTAAAGATTAAAAAAGTCTGGCCTAAGCTTCTAATGAGAATATAGATAAGGCCAGTATTTTAAACTCGGTTTACCAATTTTTTTGAGAAAAATGTAGGGTCATTTTTATTCATGCAAGCAAAAATGGTACTTAAAACACAACCTTTTCCTGAGCTTTTTAAGCATTCATTTATAAAGCGACATTGTAGGCCTTTTGTGGGTTCGGAAGATAATGCCAAACCAGAGTTGACCTTATTGGTCGCTGCTGGTTGGATGGTTGTATCCTTTTGTACGGCGGATTTGTAACCGGAGGCCCAGGGTTCAATCCTCCGTGGTGCCACTGAGTTCCGTCGGTCTGTTCTTGGGCAAGACACTTAGCCTTAGCCTCGTCCGTCGGATGGGGACGTATACTGGGCGGTCCCGTGTGTCGGTCTATCTTCCGAGCAGGTTAAAGAACCATAGGAATCTATTCGATAATAAAGAGTAGGGCAGGTTCCCTGTTTCCTATGTATCCTTCCCCTCTCTCTGGGGCGGCTCTAAATAACCTATACTGTGTTGATGAGCCGTTAAACAACATTCAATTCAATTCAATTCATGCCCAGTAAGTGTACATATGGTTATAGGGTGGGGAGATCAACAGTTTACAGTGGTGGGGATGGACCCTGTTAACCCTTTAGATAAAACTATAAGGAAATCTATGTCCAGATTTGGTTGAGCTTGGACAATAAATTTAAAATATATAGGCATTTAAACACAGCTTATACACTAAATCTGATGTGAAATGGTACATTGCACATTTTAAGGGCTATCACAACTTGCATTCCATGGGAGCATTCCATGGGAGCCCAAAAGTTATAGAAACCGAATTACTTATGTACCCATTTAGCTAATTTTATAAGGCTACACAAAAAAATAGTTCTGTTTCCGGTAACATGTTCCAAAAAAAATTGGGTGGGTAGGTAGGCTTTTTTATTTAATTTATTTTTTAACAACATATTTTCATCCAAGAGAATCTTCTGAAATTGGAATCATCAATCATTTATTTTGTTATCGGAATAATATTTAACCTTTGAACTTGCAAACACACATAATATTTGTAAGAATCAAGTTTATTTCCTGGGAGAAATGCACCCTGGAAAAAACAGTTATGTTGATTATGTCGATTGCAAAAATGGCGGCCATTTCTATTCAGCGCCTTGATACAATATTATTCACTCGATTTTGAGAAAATGTTTTCATAATAGGTAAATTAAAACTTTTATCTTGTGATTAATATAGATTTTTCAACATCTCGTGCTTGATTTTATCACGAAAATCACTTCAAATAGACCTATACTTTACAAGTAGTGACAGATAGTGAGTACCGCGCATGCGTTGAAATAGCTATAAGATCTAGCAGTAGGCGCGAGGTGGAGTAAATAAAAAATGTGCAAAATGGTTTTAATCTCTCTTTTTCCGATGTTGTGTTTACATTTTTCATTGGTAATTGCTGTCAAACAGCTTGGGTTACTTTCAGCCATTGTGTCATCACGAAAGGGAAACATTGGCCGCTAGGCGACGGGACGTATAAAACACTGCCGAATATTCGCGATCATTATCGTCATTGTCGTCTTCAAAAAGAAATCGAAAATAGCAATAAAAAAAATTGCAGTTGGCGGCAAAAAAATAGGGTCGGTCGGGTTACCAGAAACAGAACTTTTTTTTTGGCCTAAGGAAGCTCATACTCAAATTTATAAACACAGCTTTTTACACACAAAACTCTATAGGTGGTGCAATGTGGTTTACATAAGCTCTCTTATTCTTCGAATAGTGAAGCTATTAAGAAAAACATTCGGTGGGGATTATTTTTTAATTCAAAAAAGGTCCATGGACCATTCAAGTTTTCATAGAGCTTAAATATTTGTTTTTCTGAAAAATGGTGTAGGAAATTGTGAATGAAGTGAAATGTTGAAACAATTATCAGGTATAATACCCAGATTCTGGATACAATCTAGCAATCAGTCCAAGTAAAAACTCTAATTTATTTTGTGTGTTTATCTTCCTGTAAAATGGAGGGGAAATCAAACACACCTGGTTGAGGGTCTGCTTGTACTTGCAGGGTTGTAGGGAACGGTTACATGTCCCTGTAGGGGTGTTGTAGGGAACTGTTACATGTCCCTGCAGGGGGGTTGTAGGGAACTGTTACATTTAACTGTAGGGGGTGGGATATAGGGAACTGTTAGATGTCCCTGTAGTAGGGGGTTGGGTTGTAGTAAACTGTTACATGTAACTGTAGCGGGGGGTGTAGCGAACTGTTACATGTCCCTGTAGTGGGACATGTACATGCAGGGGAGTAAAGACAACTGTTACATGTCCCTGCAAGGGGGTTGTAGGAAACTGTTACATGTACCTGCAGGGGATTATAGACAACTGTTACATGTCCCTGCAAGGGGGTTGTAGGGAACTGTTACATGTACCTGCAGGGGATTATAGACAACTGTTACATGTCCCTGCAAGGGGGTTGTAGGGAACTGTTACATGTCCCTGTAAGGGGGTTGTAGGGAACTTTTACATGTACATGCAGGGCTGTAGGAAACAGTTGCATGTACATGCAAGGTTGTAGGAAACTGTTACATGTCCCTGTAGGTGGGGTTGTAGGAAACTGTTACATGTCCCTGTAGGTGGGGTTGTAGGAAACTGTTACATGTCCTTGTAGGTGGGGTTGTAGGAAACTGTTACATGTACATGCAGGGGATTATAGACAACTGTTACATGTCCCTGCAAGGGGGTTGTAGGAAACTGTTACATGTACCTGCAGGGGATTATAGACAACTGTTACATGTCCCTGCAAGGGGTTGTAGGGAACTGTTACATGTACCTGCAGGGATTATAGACAACTGTTACATGTCCCTGCAAGGGGGTTGTAGGGAACTGTTACATGTCCCTGCAAGGGGGTTGTAGGGAACTGTTACATGTACCTGCAGGGGAATATAGACAACTGTTACATGTCCCTGTAGGTGGGGTTACAGGAAACTGTTACATGTCCCTGTAGGTGGGGATGTAGGAAACTGTTACATGCACATGCAGGGGATTATAGACAACTGTTACATGTCCCTGCAAGGGGGTTGTAGGGAACTGTTACAAGTCCCTGTAAGGGGGTTGTAGGAAACTGTTACATGTACATGCAGGGGATTATAGACAACTGTTACATGTACCTGCCGGGGATTTATAGACAACTGTTACAAGTCCCTGTAAGGGGGTTGTAGGCAACTGTTACATGTACATGCAGGGGATTATAGACAACTGTTACATGTCCCTGCAATGGGGTTGTAGGGAACTGTTACAAGTCCCTGTAAGGGGGTTGTAGGAAACAGTTGCATGTACATGCAGGAGATTATAGACAACTGTTACATGTCCCTGCAATGGGGTTGTAGGGAACTGTTACAAGTCCCTGCAAGGGGGTTGTAGGAAACTGTTACATGTACCTGCAGGGGATTATAGATACCTGTTACATGTCCCTGTAGGTGGGGTTATAGGAAACTGTTACATGTCCCTGTAGGTGGGGATGTAGGAAACTGTTACATGCACATGCAGGGGATTATAGACAACTGTTACATGTCCCTGCAAGGGGGTTGTAGGGAACTGTTACAAGTCCCTGTAAGGGGGTTGTAGGAAACAGTTGCATGTACATGCAGGGGATTATAGACAACTGTTACATGTCCCTGCAATGGGGTTGTAGGGAACTGTTACAAGTCCCTGCAAGGGGGTTGTAGGAAACTGTTACATGTACCTGCAGGGGAATATAGACAACTGTTACATGTCCCTGTAGGTGGGGTTATAGGAAACTGTTACATGTCCCTGTAGGTGGGGATGTAGGAAACTGTTACATGCACATGCAGGGGATTATAGACAACTGTTACATGTCCCTGCAAGGGGGTTGTAGGGAACTGTTACAAGTCCCTGTAAGGGGGTTGTAGGAAACTGTTACATGTACATGCAGGGGTTATAGACAACTGTTACATGTACCTGCCGGGGATTTATAGACAACTGTTACAAGTCCCTGTAAGGGGGTTGTAGGCAACTGTTACATGTACATGCAGGGGATTATAGACAACTGTTACATGTCCCTGCAATGGGGTTGTAGGGAACTGTTACAAGTCCCTGTAAGGGGGTTGTAGGAAACAGTTGCATGTACATGCAGGGGATTATAGACAACTGTTACATGTCCCTGCAATGGGGTTGTAGGGAACTGTTACAAGTCCCTGCAAGGGGGTTGTAGGAAACTGTTACATGTACCTGCAGGGGATTATAGATACCTGTTACATGTCCCTGCAAGGGGGTTGTAGAAAACTGTTACATGTACCTGCAGGGGATTATAGACAACTGTAACATGTCCCTGCAAGGGGGTTGTAGGGAACTGTTACATGTACATGCAGGGGATTATAGACAACTGTTACATGTCCCTGCAAGGGGGTTGTAGGGAACTGTTACAAGTCCCTGTAAGGGGGTTGTAGGGAACTGTTACATGTACATGCAAGGTTGTAGGAAACTGTTACATGTCCCTGTAGGTGGGGTTGTAGGAAACTGTTACATGTCCCTGTAGGTGGGGTTGTAGGAAACTGTCACATGTAAGTGTAGGGCTGTGAAAACAGTTACATGTACCCACAGGGTTGTAGGAAACTGTTACATGTCCCTGCAGGGTTGTAGGAAACAGTTATATGTACCTCAGAGTGACTTTCGAATATCTCAGAATGACCTAACACTCACTCACTCACAGTCCACAACTAAATGTTAATAAAGTTGAAATTTTAATAATTTATGTAGTTATACTGGAATACTGGAAGTTTGGTATTTGTTTTCTTCCAGTCCTGACCAATCCTGACCAATCTAGACAAAGCTCTGACAGAACAGCAGTTTAAAGTGTAACAGTTACATTGAATCATGCTGGCATTACTCTGAGTCATCAACATACGCCTTAGAATAACCCTGCTCAATTAGTTGTGCACTAAACAATAGGTGTAACAGAGTTATCTCTCTTTATGCCTGTATACATCCCTGCATTAAAAAGTTATCTCTCTTAAAAAAACTGAACAATAAACATAACAGAGTTCTCTTTCTTAGTTATGTCAATATGGATCCATTCCTTATTCCCGAAATGTTTCACTTTATTGAACGTTATCGGCCGATGAAGTTACCATCAACAACACTTTATTGAAGTCATGACTCAACGTCACAGTTATTTTTGTGTTCGTTATTAATATTTAGCGATTATGAACTTTCTTTCACTGAGAAATGCTGATACACAACCAAATTATACTTCAAAAGGCCAAATTTATGTACAGAGTTTCGAACAATACTACCGTTTCATATTTCTGAAATGTTTACTGATTGTAGTTCAACTGATAGAAGTCTTTGATCAGACCATTTAAGGGAATAATATTCCAAAGCACAATCATATGAGTGAAATAATAAAAAGTTTTACAGACAAATGCATAAAATGGATATTAAAAGGAAAAACAACATTAACTCGATTTACATATAGAGGATCTTGCATGAAGACTCGTTCATTATTGAATTTATTAAAAGAGTTGGCAAAATGATATAATGTTAGGCTCCTGCCGAGCATTATATCATTTTTGCAAACGAGTTTAATAAATTCAATAATGAATGAGAACGAATGTTAGATTGTATTGATCAGATAACTCACATATCGACTTTTACTGCATTTTACCTGTGGCTTTAACACGCGAAACCAACATAAACCGTGGGAATTGGATCATAGTCATTATCAAATTTTTTTTGACAGCGCATACTATGCTTATTTGCATACTTATATTACCAGTGTAGATATCGAAAATATAGGATGGCATTATTCCACTCCCACACCAGTAAGTTATAAGTCATCTTATCGCATCTCAGTTATTGTGTAAATGTCGGTCAAAACTACCACCACCAGAAGATCAAAAAGTGTTGATTCTCTTCTCCTATACAGGGGTTCTCAATAAGACCAGGGCCGTCGGCCGAATTGACCACTTCAAATGGCATTTGGGCCGGTTCAAAATCGTTCAATTAAAAAAAAAAAGAAGAAAAAAAAAGATGAGGAAAGTGACATGGATAGTATGTGTTATTGATCTTTGTAGAGATAATGGAAAGTATTTGTTGTTGAATTTTGTAGTTCTGTGGATATGTGGTGTTCAGAAAACAATTTTCAAATGGATATGTGTTGTTGAAGTTTGGTAAATAAATATAATAGTCAACATACTGCACTACCTCTAAATACAGATACAACTACTGCACTGCAGTACTTGTACCTGCATATAGAGGAATATTGCTTATAAAATTGCACTTTAAAGGCATTCAAAATAGCCCAAAATGCAGGAAATGACACGCCTCAATTTCAAAAAAATCGGGACCTCCCACCTAGGCTGTTACTTTTTCAAAAAGGCCTGTTTCAACCAAAAGTTATTTGAGAACCCTGCCTATAATGGGAGCAATTGTCGGTTCTTCAATCACAGGACATTTAATCAAGCATGTTTTACCTTGTGCCAATCTTGTTGCCATAGCAACAACTGTCCCATCCATAAAACACTGCTGAGCAACAGGTACCAAGGAGATGACCCCATCCTGGTTGTCTAATGTAACAATGCTCCTTCTCGACCCCTGTTCCAGAGATGACAATGTCGGGTTTGGGGATGAATTCGCACGTGCTATGGTGGTTCTACCTGAAACAAGGAGAATTATATATATTGTGATTGTGGGTCAAGTAACATCAAACAAAATTGACTTCAGGGGCAGAATTAGACTTCCCTTCAAATCCTTAATAACAGTCTATTAAATCATTTTTAGAATTATTTTTTGTTTAAAACTCGCCATATCAAGAAGTCAAGAAACTCATTACTCAATGAGTAATGTAAACACTCAAAATATCCTTTTTTATGCAAAAAATAGAAGTCACTGTGTTCTGAGAACACACTTGAGTTTCTCCTATATAGGACTCACTGTGTTCTGAGAACACATTGAGTTTCTCCTATATAGGACTCCCTGTGTTCTGAGAACAATTGAGTTCCATCTTATTCATTGACTTTCTGATATGGCAAATTCCCAACAAAAAATAATTCTAAAATTATTTAACAGACTGTTTAAATATGTTTTTCCGATGTATACATTAGCTTTGTGTCAATAAACTTTAACAGGAATGACCACCAAATATTTGAGGCTTTACGTTTCGGTCCGTACAGGTACTTCGGCTCTTTCCGTTACCGAGAAATCTACGGAAATTACGGAAGAAAAGTATGTTTTATTTCTATAATTCACGATTGTTTGCTGCTTCATTGTGAATATAACACATTTAATCAAACAATTAAAGATATAATTATAGACAATCACATTAAAAATAAGTAAATAAAAACAAATTAAAAATAATAACAAACTATCAAATGGTAAGTTTAAGATTATTAAGGCTACTTTATGGAGCTAGTAGAGTAGTCCTATGTTATCCTGCAATGTATACGTTTTTGCAGCTATAAAGCTTACAGGGTATACCATGGTACGTAACGTGGTATTTGCTAAAAAAACGTGATACAACCGCCGTACTTCATTTTTTGCGGTACCCAACTCTAAACAATATTACTGAATTTGGAAAAATGAATATTAATTTCAGACCAAATAAAAGATATCCTTGACTATTTATACAGGGTATAACTAAGTGAAACAGAAAACACATTCTATTAAATAAACACCGACTCCACCTTCATAAATATTGTTAAAAAGCAGAAGGAAATATTTGGGTTGCAATTAACAAGTGCAGAATTAAATTACTGGTGTTAGTAGAAATGTGTGAACAGTGGTATGGCTGCTAAAGAATGGATCGAGGGAACTAATGTATCTAAACATTTCTTTATAACAGTTGCAATAGTTTCGCAGTTACCCCATTTATATATAGGACGTCGGAAGCAACTTACCTCAGAATTTTCAGAGGAGACTCAGTGTTTTTTTCCTTATATAAGTGGTACTGGAGAAAAATGGTACCATTCCCAATGGAAAAAGGTATGTTTTTTCCCAACTTGAATGAAAAAATGCCCAAACAAAAAAAAAAAAAAAAAAAAAAAAAATAAGAACAAGAGGTCAATGACCTTGAAGCTCTACTGATTGATTTTGATTTCAGGAAGTAATCACTACAAACTTGTTTTTTGAAAATCTATTTTTAGCCGTGGCGGCCATCTTGAATTTCTGGCCGACCTGAAATTTCTGGCCGACCTGAAATTTTGCTAGGATCAATTAGACATCAAGAGCAACATTCCTGTGAAGTTTCATGAAAATCCGTCAAGTAGTTTCAGAGGAGTAGTCGCTACAAGTTTTCATTATATAACTCCATGTAAACAAAGATGGCCGCTGACAGCCATGTTTAACATTGA
>JAWPHD010017873.1:0-42529 GCA_037043455.1 Cyrtodaria siliqua
CTACCTTTTCTTCAGATATAATCTACATGGCATTTTTGCAAGCTATTGAAGATATCAGAAGATTCATAGAAATATGCCTCCCGATAGCATACAGGGGAGATAACCCTGCAATTTATGTGGCAAATATCGACAGTGCTGCCGCCATCGTACCGTTCACTTTGCACGTAATGAAATCAGTTTCTGTCGAACGGATTGTGTTTGCATTGCAGCGACTTTGTTTTCGTCCGATTATTTTACTTACCACCAGACTAAATGTGTTTGCGTTAAACTGATTCATATTGCATCATACTGATTTACTTTGTTGTGTATCACTTCACATTTTTCGATGAATCGTTTAAGTTTTCATAGTACCGACTTGTATTTTATTGTATTGCATTAGCTTTTTTTTGTCAAATGGATTGTCAGTGCACTGACTGATTTCTATTTGCGTCGTATGGTTTGAACTTTTACACCGTATCATTTCACTTCGAAGCCTATTAATTCACTTTGTAAATACAGTGAAATACAAGGCATGTACAAAAAAAAGAAGCAAGAAAATAAATCATATATCTCTCTCCATATATGCTTATTTATAAATATAATAACAGTCAATTGTTATCTTATATAAATCCACTCCTGAGGGAGATCATATCTAAATACTACCACATATATAGTGTTACTTCACCAAGTAAATTGTATATCCCTAATACTGTGTTTCTAAAATTGAAAAACTCTGAGATAAATGATATACATATATTGTTGATATCATGATCATTACTATCGAGAATAAGGTAAAATTTGCTCTTATCGTCCAACATTGAAAAATTGGGAATAATAGCAGTTAGTTCTGCAAATAAATTAGCCCTTACAATATGTAACTGGGAACATTTTATCATAAAATGGTATTCATCCGCAATCCCATGTTTACACATCTTACAAATTCTGTTATTAATATCTATTTTAGTATACCTTCCTTCTTCTATAAAAAGCTTGTGACAGCTTATTCTGAGTTTAACAAGATTAACTTTGTAACGAATGAACAGAGTTTACACGTCGCAGCGAATCAATATGTACGTCGTTGAATTAAACGGCATGTCATTGAATGGTGTGTAAATATCCACAATTTTGACGGTTATGGCTTCCCATAGGCTTCCGTAGATGGTGTGTAATAACGCGTTGTTTGAAGTGACGTCCAATATAAAGTCAGATGATCTGTAGATATTCTCATCAGAATCTAAAGTCAAACTGACAGGCTTTTTGTGCCTCATTGTTTCCAATGCGTGATATTTGAATGACAAAAGTCCTATTTTAGTAAACGTACTTAATATATTGGGAGATCTTTTTAAGACTATAACAGTTAGCTACGTTTAGAATTAGTTATTTGATAGGAAATTAGTCGAATTTATTGAGATATAATACTAGTACAAAAGTAAAAATAAAGTTTCCATAGTTATTACTGGCTTCAAAATAAATATAGAACATTGGAAAAATAAAGTTTTAGTCACATCTGCTGATACGCTGTACATTAAAGGTAAGACATATCTTGTAAAGGGCTTCTATTTGATAATATTGGGAGTTGTATGGTCCATAATCATGATAATATGAATTTCGAGGTTAGAATACTTAACATTTGAAATATTTATATAAAATAGCTCGAGTACTGTTATACATAGATCGGATACTGTTATATACTTAGATCGGATACTGTTATATACTTAGATCGGATACTGTTATATACTTAGATCGGATACTGTTATATACTTAGATCGGGTACTGTTATATACTTAGATCGGATACTGTTATATACTTAGATCGGGTACTGTTATATACTTAGATCGGGTACTGTTATATACATAGATCGGATACCGCTATATACTTAGATAGGGTACTGTTATATACTTAGATCGGAAACTGTTATATACTTAGATCGGGTACTGTTATATACTTAGATCGGGTACTGTTATATACTTAGATCGGATACCGCTATATACTTAGATAGGGTACTGTTATATACTTAGATCGGGTACTGTTATATACTTAGATCGGGTACTGTTATATACTTAGATCGGGTCCTGTTATATACTTAGATCGGGTACTGTTATATACTTAGATCGGATACTGCTATATACTTAGATCGGGTACTGTTATATACTTAGATCGGGTACTTTTATATGCTTAGATCGGATACTGTTATATACTTAGATCGGATACTGTTATATACTTAGATCGGATACCGCTATTTACTTAGATAGGGTACTGTTATATACTTAGATCGGGTACTGTTATATACTTAGATCGGGTATTGTTATACATATATTGCATACCGTTATACCTAAATCGGGTACTGTTATATAATTAGATCGGATACTGCTATATACTTAGATCGGGTACTGTTATATACTTAGATCGGGTACTGTTATATATTTAGATCGGGTATTGTTGTACATATATTGCATACCGTTATACCTAAATCCGATACGGTTATAACACGAATAGAGTAACCTGTGATATATTAACTTATTAAATAACAACACGTTAGGTTCTAAGAATCACATATAAAGTCAGAATATAATACCACGCACGTACATTTCGTCTAGCTTTATCAGGCCATAGAACTATTGTAATATAACAACAAGCAAATTCGCCACCGGTCGGAGATTGAACCCATGAGAGTTCGTATGCGAGGCGGACACTCTACCATGAAAACCAAGACAAATGCCCTATATGACAGTAATCTCATGAGTTTTAACCGTTACAAATAGAGAGGTACATATTACTATTTGAGACCCTAAAATATATGAATAGTATTGTACATTTTGCAAAACGGCTTAAACCGAGGACAAAAGTTTTACTTCGGAGACCGATTTTGGAGAGTGACACATCGTCTTTAGTAAAAGATCGTATCTATCGCTGGACATGAACATTGCATGGTATTGACCCGTAATATGTAACCGGGTCATTTTTGTTTAAAATGCTTTTTAATATTGTTTCCATTTCATTACTATTATTGCTTTTTTATAGGTTTCAAGGGAGAGTAATTTGTCAAGATGAGGAAGTTGATGGATGTCATCATGATTCAGGAATGAATGATGGATTTTAAACTGAACCAAGAAACACAGTAATTTTCCGCCTAATAAAACAACTCACTCAGATCAAGGGAGACAACAACATCAAGAGAATGAAACCAAAAACTGACAAATCACTCTCCCTTGAAACCTATAAAAAAAAGCAACTATTGTAATGAAATGGAAACAATATTAAAAAGCATTTTAAACAAAAATGACCCGGTTACATCATACAATACCCACACGGCACTGAACGAAGAACGAATAGATGAAAACAGGGGAAACTATTTCTTGCATACCGGATAAGGCTATCCACGTTTTACATGGGGGATGGAAAGTCTTTTCTTGCATACCGGACAAGGATATTTCATTTTACCTCGTCTTGATATTTCCATCTCACCCTAGGGTCGAGATAAAATTTACACGCGCCAACATCTAGTATGCAGGAAAGCATGCAAAACGTTAGTAGCTGGCGGCGTCAACGCACAACATGTCTCTGATATGCAAGAAAAAGAATCTATCATGGGTATTCGGTTCAGATAGGGAATTCCAATCCTCGGTATAAATGTTTTAATCGGAACCTCGGCAGAGCCTCGGTTCCGATTAAAACACTTATACCTCGGCAGAGCCTCGGTTCCGATTAAAACACTTATACCTAGGATTGGAATTCCCTTTCTTCACCGAATACCCATGATAGATTCTTTTTCTGGCATAGCGGACAAGGATATCCGTCATTTTACCGGGGCTAGATTATAAGAATCTTTCATGGGTATCCGGTGAAGATAGGGAATTCCAACCCGAGGTATAAGTGTTTTTATCAGGCTCTGCCGAGGTTCCGATTAAAACACTTATACCGAAGGTTGGAATTCCCTATCTGAGCCGAATACTCATGATAGATTCTTTTTCTTGCATATCAGAGACATGCTGTGCGTTGACGCCGCCGGATACTAACGTTTTGCATGTTTTCCTGCATACCGGATGTTGGCGCGCGTGAATTTTATCTCGACCCTAGAGTGAGATGGAAATATCACACACACACACACACACACACACACACACACACACAGACATTTTTTTTACATCTTTTAATTTCTATAGAATATTACATGGAATTAAGTGTGCAGTATATACAATATATAGCAGAAATACCCGAATTTCATTTCTTTTTTCTTTTCTTCAGTATATAAACAGATTTAAATGGTTTACTACTGTAACATATACTCTTAATTCTAAGTTTCAGATATGGACGAGGCAGTGAAGCGGACTGGCGAGAAACTGACGAAAACTCAGATACAAGGTTACGGTGGTTTGAGTTTTACTCCTCAATTAGAAGAAAGAATGAGATATAAATAAAATATATAAATAATGTTTTTTCTCTTATACCTAGCAATGTAATACTGAATTTTACCAGCTAAATAAACTGTAGTTCTACATTCTTAGAATATTATATGAACAAGATGTCACAATAGGATGCTGAAACTAGTTTTTTTAATTTCTATTAATAACTTTTAGAACGCAGCTTTTAAAAGTATATCTCTGACTTAAAAAGGGACTGGTGGTGATCTGCAAGAATTTGGATGTCAACCAAACTATGATTACAACCATAATTATGTGATTTGGTTTCATATTCAATGTACATATGCACTTAACCAGCCCATGCTCCGTAAGATTTAATTATTGCTGATGAAATAGTTTCGTCTGGAAAACTAAATGACTCGGCATTTGTTTTTTTTATAAATTTTTATTTTTTTTATTTTTTATAAAATAATCATGTTTATATAGAGGATCTTACATGAGTACTCATTCATTATTGAATTTATTAAACGAGTTGGCAAAATGATATAATGCGAGGCTCTTGCCGAGCATTATATCATTTTTGCTAACGAGTTTAATAAATTCAATAATGAATGAGAGCAATTAACGTTGATATACGACTAGTGGAATATCGAAAATATTAAATGGTGTTATTACACTCCCACACCACATGTTATGTGATAAAAAAATAATATTGAACACTTAATTTTCATAGTTAATAGCTTTTATTATTTTTTTATCCAGAGATAAAAACTGCGTTTTCAGCGATGGATATTAACCACAAAGGCAAAATATCGGAACTAGAGATAAAAAAGGCCAGTAAACAGCTTGGTATTCTGCTTACCAAGGACGAGCTTGCGGAAATAATGGCGGAGGCAGACAAAAACGGTATTTCCTATTTAGTTACACTCTTCCACCACGTCCAGTTGAAATGATGACTTCCGATGGTCACCAATTCTGGTTCTCTAACTCTTATCTAAAGCAAGGATCGATAAAGCATATAATTTTATTTTCGATTATGTGTTGTATAAATTATTCTACAGAGAAGATCCAGAAATGTGTTCATTTCTAAGAAACAAACAAAAGACTGTACTTGCAGCAAAGATACAGTCGAGTGCAGCGTGTAGTATGTCTACCGAATGAAAGGGTCGGTAGTGAGTTTGACAGACGGACAAGAGCAGTGGAGATGAATTGACATGATTGACTTGAATTGGAGTTTTACGGAGCACCAACACAAAAAATGTTATATGGCGCCAACAGGAATGAACATTCCAGACCCACCCTCCATTTACATCTAGATAAAGATATGCAGAATGGGCCTAGAACCTTCTTACCTGCGGAACTTTAACTAACATGTTATAGGTCAAAACTCTATTTTAGTATGTGCCACATAAGCATATGGGTTTTAAAGTCCTTCCAATGAGATAAAGTAAACAAGAGCTTACAAGACACTTACTGAGTGTTGCAGTAACAAAGGACGAAGTAACAGATACATTTACTATGATGGAAAATGGTATGGGTTGCAACGGTGTCCAACGTGACCTATATTGTAAGAATTCATAATTTTGATAGAGCATCATCAATAAAACTGACCAATCAGTGACCAGAAATAAGACCTATCTAATTCATTCTAGTAGGTGATAAACTCGATCTTTATCCTTGATGTTCAACCAAGTTTACTGTTAAAATTAAGGTATCTACAATGTAATTCTTTTAAAACCCTGCATATTTCATGCACATTCATGCAAACTGATTCAACATACATATCTTTCAAAATCAACATCTTGAAAATTATCATCTTTTTACTTGGTCAAATATTTTTATTTTACTGTAGAACTTAGGATAAAAACCGAGTAACACAAATTTTATCACCTACTGAAAATAAGATAAAATCTCAACATCTCTGCAATGAAAAATTATGAATAATGCAGTTCATATATCAGTATGGTTTTAGAAAGTTTGTTTGTTTGAAAGGTGTTTTACGTTATTTTAGCACATGTTTGGCCATATATGATGGTCGATTTGTTTTTTGTGTAGAGGCAGGACACCCCATCTTTCCTACGTAGAACCAGTACGGTATACATGTACCTCCACCCATCTGTAGGAATTTTAAAAGCAAAGGTGTGCATGTTTAGGCATTGAAATAATAAACATCCGCGTGTTAATTGGATTAGGATTATATTCGGGTTTCTTTCATTTCTAGGCAACGGATATATAGAATATAAAGAGTTTGAGAAGCTGATAGGCCACCAACTGGTTATAGCCAACTACAAAATCAAGCATCTTAAAGAGGCATTCCGGAGGTTTGACAAGGACGACGACGGGTACATTACCGGTAATGATGGACAGCTGCACCTTTAGTTGCATGTTTATTTCAATTAAAGGGACACACGGCAATCTTGATTTTTTAAAAACTCGCGGTGTCCCTTTAGTTTTCTACATAACCTGCATTTGTTCAATCATTATTTTTTTGTTTTGCATATTACTGGCTGTTGATTATATTGCACCGATAGTATTATATATTGAAACCTATGGTAGAATAAGAAGAAAAAATATAAAATTCAAAGTTTTAATTTAATTATATGCAGGCAGGTTTAAAATCAAAATGATTATTGGAATAATAAATCGAAATACTGATTTAAATGCTTGATAACTACTTTAAGATGGTCGTGTGTCCCTTTCAATTAAATAAGTAAGTCTTGAAGTGATAACCGTTCCAATGTACTACATTAAAGAATCTAATTCGCCAAAAGATCTACACTACAAAACAGTGTATCAAAACTATCCATGTGTTCAGGTCATATAATAATGGTCATATGCCGACTAAAAGTATAGGTTTATATTCACGGGTTCTTAAAATATCCGTGATTAAATATGCGTAAAATGATATACTTACTCCCTGATTTAACGGTTTGACATGGCTGATTAACGCCGTTTATATTAAGTCTATAGAGTTTGGATTTTCAAAATATGATATACTAGCAAAATACATACGTAAATAGGCGGAATCATCGCTGGGGCTTTTCCGTTCAGGTTTGTGAGTTATCGAAATTTCCTGGTCGATTTTCAATGCTCGGTAGAGCCAAACATCAAATTTTTTTATCAAACCCGTTTAATAAATTTAATACTAAACAGACACTACTCCTGTAAAACCCTATTTTTATTCTCTTGTGACACAGCTGTGGAAATAAGGGCGGTATTTGAGGAATCCGGTATGGAACTAACAGATGAAGATCTGGCCGAGTTAATAGCAGAGGCAGACGACAACGGCGACGGTGTTATCAGCTTTGAAGGTACAGTTGTGCTTTTTTCTGTCGTTTTGGTTAGATGTTCAAATACGATATTGAATTTCCCATATTTGCTATGATTTGGGTAACTTAATCCAAACAGAATCTATCTACCTTACAATCTGACTATATGACCCTATACTTTTTTCAACCAATCAAAAGCCCAAAATCAATGACCAGATGGATTTACCAACAGAATACCCCCAATTGTCTGTAGTAAAACCGGATAGTCATTCTGTTAACGTATCGTGAAATAATCGTTTAGCGTTTTATTTTATTTATGTGTTCTAACTGCGATGGCGATAGATTTGTTTTCTGTTGTATCATGCTCGCTTGTTAGAGAATCACGGCGATAGTCTATGCATATTCATGTTTACACTACTGCTACATAATTTTATTTTATTTATTTTCAGAATTTGTGAATTCTGTTTGTGAAAAGGACTGGTAAGAGCGGATTGACGTATGCAACAATAAATGGAAGACTGGACAAAGCAAGAAGTAGTGAAGTGCTGCAGCACGCACCATAGTTAATACGATCAAATAGTACTTTCCCATTTCTGTGGGTATTTTCGTTTCTAATCAATAACTTTCGAACGCATATAATTTTATATACACTGATGTCAATCAAAACCTCCAGTAGATTTAATGGGTGTTAAATGTCATTGCGAAAGTAAATTATAATGGTATTTTGAAATTGAAGGATATCAATTAACAATTGCAAACACTGGTTGTCTCAAAAATCCTAAACATGTGTACAGTTACAGTGTTCAATTCAAGTTATAAGTGTCAGAGTGCTTTAATTAAACACTATACACCATCTTTAGGAATTTTGATTTTTAATTAATATTCTTCAATTTCAATCCTTCAATTTCAAAATATGAATTATTATTATAAATTACTTTAGGGCTATTCCATTAAAACATACATATGCCAGGAAGGCACTTTGAAAGTGAACACGTAGATGCATTAAGTTTTCGGAAATTGCATTCCTGGGATCCCAGGTATATTTTAATGGAATAGCCCTTAGCAATAAATGTAACACCCATATAATCTACTGATGCGTTTTCATTGACCGTCAGTATATATATAAATTAGTCTGCTGTATTCAACACAACTTCTGTGAACAGTCTATACAGACGCAATATAGGCCAAGAACAGTAACACACATTGTGTTGGTATTAACATTATGAGTTATTGCCCTTGTTTGACATGACATGTATTTTTTCCGTGATAAATAACTTCCGATAATTTGAACACGTTGTTTACCTATTATAACACCACCACAACAATGGAGATGCTGACTACCGGAAATGAATGACGTGTCCTCAATACCCAGGTTAACACTTAACCCGCTAAGCACGACTATAATAGCCTTTGCGTCCACTGTAAACCCAGATCAGCCGCGAGCAACTCAGGGTTTACAATGTCCATCTGCTGATCAATCATTTCCCCCAAAACACCCCTTTGTCACATAAATGGAATGGTATTAATTCAAAGAAAGAACAGTCCATTATACATATGTAGTGGGTTAAGGGTTAACTCAAAACCATGGTAGTCCGTTCCCATTGGGAGAAATATAGGTTACACATTCTGGTACATGGACAAATATCGGATCAGGACACAACTATTGATGTGTAAACTGTTCACTTACTTGGCAATATTGATGTGTTAACTGTTCACTTACTTGGCAATATTTATGATATAATTCTTAATATTTTAATACTGATTATATAAAAAATATACAGCTGAAGATTTTTTAACATTATTTTTATATTGTACATATAAACTAAGTTAAAGTAATCACCAATTAAATTGCAACTATTAATAACTATTAAAAATCCGTGGTGGATTAATGGACATGTATATCTGTACTAATATTTACATTATATGATCTATGTTTATCATACGGATAACAATCTGTTTTATTTGACTCATTTGATATGATACATGTGTTAAGGAAATTGTGATGAATTGTAATTTATTTATGCAAGGAAGTTTTAGAAGTGTTATATAAACGCCTTCTCATTGTATCAGGTCAGTTAAGATAAACTGCATATTTGGACATGTATTGTTTGAAATACGTACACCGTTGCCATGCTTTGTAATTGTATTTTGTATCCTCATGGGCTTTTAAGCCTATTGGAAATTGGAAATAAAGATCTATCTATATATCAATCAACCTTAGGGCTGTTTCATTAAAACAAACATGTGACCCCAGGAAGGCACTTTTGAAAATGACAGAAAATTGGGTTTACCCATAGATGTTTATTAAATTGCCTTCCTGTGACTTTTGAAACCGACAGAAAATAGGGTTCACCCATAGATGTTCATTCAATTGCCTTCAAGGGGTTCCGGTTATTAGTCAGTTAACTTCAAATACTAACATTTTAGAAAAATCAAAAGTTTCTGGACATATTTCCATCGTTTTAATCACGTTTGCATAAATTGTAAAGATATTCTTTTTTGTCTGAGGACCATATGTTAGACTGGCTTGTAGCCCAATATGTTATCCTCTTGAAATAAAGATATTATTATGTTCTACATTAATGCTTTGTATGCAAACCTAACTTTACACAATCAATATGTGTCTGTAACCAGGTATATGGAGAAAAGATGATTGCAAACAGTGTATCCTCGATAGCTCAGTTGCTAGCACCATAAGGTAGAGGCCAGGGGTTTGAGTCCAACATATGGTGTTCAAACCCATTTTCGTGGAACCATTCCATTACATTAGAATTGAATTGGGGTTTAAGGCGCACCAACACATGAAAGGTTATATGGCGCCTAACAGGAATGAACATGCCAGGCTCATTCTCCATGTACATCGAGATAAAATATGGAGAATGGACCTAGGACCTTATCACCCTGAACTGCAGAGTTGCTGCAAATTCTATTGTAGACACTTCATTTACGCTGGAGCCACATTTATTGTTTTTCTGCCACTGCCCTTAGCGATGTGAGCGAGATGGCACCTGAAACAATGCAGGGTCATGATGAAGACCTTTAATGAGCATGAACAAACAATGACAAGAGGGGGGTGGGGGGGTGTTGGGGGGGACCACACGGGGTAGAACAATAATAATTAATTAATCTTTAATATTCAGCATCCATATGAAAAGTTAATACTTTTGGGTCAAGTAAAATTGTTAGATAATAAGTCATACTGCAAAAAGACAGTAAAATGTTCAATAATGACAGGATTAAACGCTTATAACACCAATGAAGCGAGTGACTGCAATTTACGTGTTTTTTTTATATGTCTTGGGCAAAATACCGCATTTTTAGCTAAATTAAGGGCCATAACTAAAGAATCTGGTTAAGTTTGGTAAAGATCAGATGAAAAATGAAGGCCCTATCGTATTAACGAGGCAAGATTTAGAATTTTTAACTGAATCAAGGGCCATAACTCCGCTGTTATTGGTCCGATCTGTCCCGGCTTTCTTTCCTATTACCAATCTGGTAAAGATCGGATGAAATATGAAGAGTCTATCCTCTTAACGAGGCAAAATATAGCATTTTTAACTAAATCAAAGGCCATAACTCCGCTGTTATTGGTCCGATCTTACTGGTTTTCTAACTTTTCCGAGCTTTCATCGACATTAGCAATCTGGTAAAGTTTGTTAAAGATCGGATGAAAAATAAAGGCTCTAGCGTCTTAACGAGGCAAAATATAGCATTTTTAACTAAATCAAGGGCCATAACTCCGTTGTTACTGGTCCGATCTGGCTGGTTTTCGAACTTGTCCGAGCTTTCATCGACATTAGCAATCTGGTAAAGATCGGATGAAAAACGAAGGCCCTATCGTCTTGAGGCAAAATATAGCATTTTTAACTAAATCAAGGGCCATAACTCCGCTGTTACTGGTCAGATCTGACTGGTTTTCGAACTTGTCCCAGCTTTCATTGATATTAACAATCTGGTAAAGTTTGGTAAAGATCAGATGAAATAGGAAGGCCCTAACATCTTAACGAGACTAAAGTTAACGACGGATGACTGACAACTCACCATCCCCAAGCTCTGCTGGTCCTTGGCCAGTAGAGCTAAAAATGACACAAATCAAAATGTGGTCCTTAATTATTTTGAGGAGTATAGTTCAATTCACACCTGGGATAAAGTAACAGGTCATCCTAGTCGTTGTATTGCCAAAGTTTATTAGGCGAGGCTTAGAAAACAAAGAATGGCGAGGCCCTGCCGAGCCATTCTTTGTTTTCGTGCCGAGCCTAATAAACTTGATAGTAAAAGGCACTGACATAATATTCTATTTATCATGTAGATTATCCACATTTTTTGATTGATTTACTATTATTACCTATTTCTCAGAATGTTACGCTTATCGAGGACGCAGCCATGTTGTTGTTGTTTTTCTTTACCGCCAGCAATGACATACCCCAGAAGTCTCTGGGTAGGGTATAATCCAACACCTGATATCCTCCACCACAGTAATAATGATAAAAAAAGATTTTAACAGTTCACACGTATATTTAAGTTCTATTTACGCCTTTTAAGTTTATTTAAAAGTCACTTGGGTTTGACACTTTTATTATTACTCACTAAATCTTAAAGATCACACGTTATTAATGGACGGTCAGCCATGGAGTTAATGGAGACTTTTATAAAGTCTATATCTCTTTGTATGAAGATGAAATATTAATCTTCTAATGTGAAATTCCATGTTGTTGTTTTTTGTTTGTTTTATGACGTCAGGCAACGTTACGTACAATAAACGCCGACGGATTCCGCATTGATTTGTTTTATTGGTCAGTGCCTAATAAAGCAAGATGTATTAGGTCACCTCTTTATTAGGCAGAAAAGTGCATGTCTGCATGATGAATACCTGTACCTGGTTACATGTCCAATAGCTGTGCCAAAAAACACTATTATTTGATGTGGCAGCAGTCTTTGAAGCGTTACAACTGTGACTCAAAATGTGCCATTTCATGACTTTTTGGAGTATGTAGTCGGCAATGTACATTTTAATATGAATATGCTGGGGTAAAAATCAGTTCAAGATATTACAAAGTTTTACTTTTATTTCATCATGAACATAATGTATATGATACGTATGAACAAAGTGCCTGTAAGAACTAGAAATGTGTCCATGGGACATGGATGCACCCACTGAAACCAATCAGAGAAAAATGTAATGAAAAAAGGGACCAGACACCGAAAATACACGGTCGATTTTGATGCCGGATAGATATGCATATGCTGACATCATAGGTAAGCATCCTGTAAAGTTTAGAAACAATCGGTTGAAAACTGTGGGAGTAGATAGACACACAAACTTTTCGGGGTTGGACGTACGTACATGGCTAACGCTATATACATAAACACAGTTGAATGGGATAAATGACAATCTTGATTAGTTTTAACGATGTAACATTAATAACGCCATATGACTGGACCCATTTAACATTAAACTTGGTAAGATAAGTCACTCCTAGCTATAGCGAGATTAGGAGAAGTAGTAGAAGACGCCTGCATCGCTACAGATAATAGAGGCCAGCAGTACCAGGTCAGCAAGATGATCATTAATGGCGACACAAAAAAAAACAAGAAATGTTACTGTGTCAACTGCCCCCGAAGTGGTTTAGACCTTTGACCTCTAAGTGTGACCTTGACCTTGGAGGTACGGACCTGGATTTTGCGTGCGACACGTCCGATTTACCGTCTGAAAAATATGTGACGTCACATAGCCTTGATACAAACGACATCATTGGATGACGTAAACAAAATGCTGGCATCGGTGAATCTGAGTTTTCATAGAAAAGTGTGTATGTATGATTATTTTATATTTGTAGCATTTCAATGGAAAAAACATTTGAATCGAGATAACCATGCTAAGATTTTCAATCTGGGACAGTATGTGGTTGGTTTTACGGTCTGAAATTACGTTGAAATAAAACGAATTTTCAGAGCGTAAAACCACTCACATACCGTCCCAGACTGAAAATCTTAGCATGGTTATCTCTTAATTATAACACAAGTGGAATACAATTGTTCAATATCTTCAAGTTTTCAGATTTGAAACACACAGATTCTCATACACACTACTGAGGTGTGAACACAAAACTGTTGTAACTATATATACATAAAGAACAAGATACAGTAGATCTGCACCGAGGCCCTGATATCTGGATTCTAGTTATTCACATCATCCATCAATGAATTTAACACAAGAATACAATATATTCAGTAGATGAAGGGAAGTCACTCTAATCCACAGATTAATTTATCTCCCTTGCTCCTAAATATTCTCCATGAAGAAAGATTTTGTACCACACTGCAGTATAAAACAACTCTGGCACAAGGGCAATTAACTCAACAGCTTTGAGTGTCCAGTTTTCAAATCACATAATTTATTTATTTATAGATTTAAACTATTTTTCCTGACAAACAATTCTTATCGAATAGGTACACGCAACTACAGTGCAACAACTGGGAGGAAGTCATCTCCTCTGAACTCCAGTTTTTATTTGTTTTGGATGTTTTACATCACTGACTGTGCAGTGTTTCCTGGTTTATGTTGGTATAGGAATTGATGCAGCAACAAGGGGAAGTAACTCTTCAGCTTTTAGTCGCCAGTTATTGATATCCTTCGATATTTTACACCACTGTTCTCCGTGCCGCGGTTCACAAGCTGCGCAGCGTTTTTGAACTTGCTTTTGGTATTCCTGCAAAAGTAATACAAAATGATTATATTTGTACACTTTATAAAAGTGTCAACTGTTAGAAACTACAGGTGTCGCTGATTAAGGGTGACATATACACCACTACCCCCACTACCTACTGTTTGGGAAACAACGTCAAGGACACCGTCTAGAAGGACATATATGCTCTTTGTTGGCAAGGTTAAGTTCCAGGTTAAACCTTTTTCAAGGGGAAATAATTCAGACAAGTGAAGCACCAAAAGTGGTGCGAATTCCGGATTGCAAATTCAACATTTTAACCGAAAAATCTAAGTAAAAAAGGAAGATAATTTAGGTAAAGTACATGACAGAGATATGGATCTTGTCATACAACATTGTGTAATCATAATGAACATGTGTGCCAAGTTTCAAAGCTTTCCGACAATTTGTTTTTGAGAACTGAAGAAAAACAAAAACTTATACCTAAAACTTTTACCAAAACGTCAAAATGCGTAGACACAGATAGACAGAAATCGCCAAATTATAAGCCTGGATGCTAAAATGGATTGACACACAGTACATTTACAGGTGACCTAAGGGCTACTATGCAATATATTTGTCAGGGTTATAAAATTAAGAAGACAAAAGCATGCAATGAATTATCGCATGCTTTAGATGCTGCTCATGTTGTGTTTAAAGGGAATGTAGCGACACAGCCAAACCATCTGTATTATTGAGAGTTCTGAAATACTTGAATAAAGGTGAAAGAATTATCAAAATCGGATGATTAACAAAGAAGATATGATCATTTGAAGTTTCTGTTGAAACGGATATGGAAGCAGTCATTTTGAGAGCTATGACATCACGGTTCTAAATGACCATATATGGAATATTTATAAATATGAAAATTTATTGATTTATAGGGAAAAAATGACAACAACTGTATGAAAAATATGTAATACTTAATGGCAGTAATGATTTATATGACCAGTAAAAAAAAATCATTCATTGCAGTGGTTTTCTTCGTTTTAAATGATATTTGTCAATATTCCATATATGGTAATATGGAACTATGATGTCATAGTTCTAAAAATGGCGACTCCCATATTCGTTTTAGAGCAATGGTCATATCTTTTTTGTTTATCATGTGATTTTGATAATTCTTTCACCTTTTCACAAGTTTTTCAGAACTCTCAATAACAGAGCTTGTTTGGTCGTGTCGCTACATTCCCTTGTAGATTAGTTTAAAAACTTATTTATTTTATATCATCAGTAACGAAAGCTCTCTCAACTTATTTTAATCACTCTCGATGTCTTCCTGTGTAGAACACTCTACCACTCCACCAACACTCTACCACTAGACCATAGCGCTCCTAATGGATTAGGCTATTTACCTCATCTCCGTGCATCATCTCAAACCTGCAGAAGTTTGCCCAAGCATCTCCGAGATCTGGATCTATCTTAACTGTCCGGTTGAACCATTCTCTTGCCTTCGCAATCTTTCTTTCAGACCAGAACATTCTGTACAAAAAGTAATAAATCTTTTTTTGAATGTTATTTTTTGGTATTTACATTTACCATAGTTTAACATGGTTTAGTCAAATTGTAGAACTGTTTATGCATTTTATTTGTTCATGAAGACAATAATATTTTTAGTACGTAGGACTGTGCCTGTATGCGAGAGAATTTAAGCATCTTAATGTCCGAGTTATTGCGATACTCAATAGGTGAATACAATGGGTGTTACTCTGACGTTATCCTCAGTCGCTATATGAAAAATCAAAATGTTCGACTTTAATTTAAATGTATTAAATTTGGTGTTTTCAAATATTAAAGACAAAACTAAATGAAGATACATAATTGTACACTAAAACGAAACCTTTTAATATATAGAGATTATTTAACTGCTGAGATCGATTATAGGGAAATCCTTCACGAGATGGTAGACGTGTGGTTCTTTTCACGAACGAGCGTATGCGAGTGTGTAAAAAACAAAACACGTCTACCAACAAACTTTAATTTGTTCAATGATTAATAATTAAAATAACTGTTGATAATATTGCACCATTAATATATTTAACTGAAAACTCAAAATTTTATTCAATTATATGCAAGCAGGTTTACAGTTCAAATCATACTGGATAAATAATTAGTAATTTTAATGTTTGATAAAAACTTCAAGATTGCCATGTGTCCATTTAAGAAGGGCGGCATTGTGTAGAAATGCACTTACTTAGATGCCGCCAGCAGCACATGGGGGTCGTGTTCACATCGTCTCAATGCATCCACAGATTTGGTTTTGCGTTGTGGTCTGGGTTCCATGAATATAGCCTCAGCCCAGAGTATGCCGGAGGAAGAACACTCCTGTAGGGCTGTATGAAAGAACTGAATTAGGAGAGATGTTCAACTTATAACGTAACACTTTCATTTTGTATCTGATACAAAAATCTTGACATTCTCGCCGAATATGTTCATTTTAATGTCAAGTCTAATGTTTCTTTCGATATAAAACATTATGACATGAGCTATTACGTGATTGCTAATTTTGCTGCATCCGTATTTTTGTTATATGGTAAAGAATGACATTTTAAAGCAAAAAACTTCAATTATAAAAAGTAACAACAAAACAAATTTCAAAAACAAATGCTTGTGATTTGTCGTTTAATGTAATAGTAGTCTGATATGTCAATGTGTGAACGAAAACAAAATGGAATATGCATTTTTTCGCTATTTGTCGTTTTTCACGATTTCAGAGAAAAATTAACCTGTCAGAACTAAAACTTTGAAAATTATTAAATCTATAAAAACTTCTAGTTCGAAACATCAACTGCAGGCATTGTTATGATGTCCTCCTCTATAAAAAATAAGTTTCGTTACTTTCTTATAAGAAAGGAAATGAAAAAATATATAACTTAAGATTTACATGTAGGGGCAAAACACACACATCTGCAAATAATGATGAAAAAAATATAAACTTTGACCACAATATATCTTTATATGGTGCAACAATAACATTTCATTTTTTGTCTCATAAGATATGAATAAAATTCTTATTTTGTTCCAAATTTATAAAATCATCGGTAACATACTAGCGAACTGTCCTATAATTTGTCATTTCTTAAAATTTCGATAAAATTCTAACTTTTAATTCAACATTTATATTTTGACTTAAAATAAAACATACGATCATATTTAAATTTCAAACACATTTTTAAACAATTACGATATGCATTTGTAGATTATTTTTAAATGCATATGTTCTAAATAACAGTTTCACAACCTTAAATCACGCTTGTTTTATGATAATCATTTCCGCTGAAAAATAACATCTTAAACAAAAGTGTTACGTTATAAGCTGAACACCTCTCCTATAGGGTTAACCGTATTGCAATTTTGAATTTTGTGACAGTATATCAGTCATTTAATGTCGTAAATTTTGTTTAACACGATTTAAGGGTTTAAGGGACAATGTCCGTAATTTTAGCTTATAAAACACACACTAATTTTGTTCGCAAACATTACACACCAAACATTATTGAATATTTACTAATTAAAAGCAGGATTGTTTGACGTAATTCAATCGCGGTACAAAAAAAAAGAGAAACCGCTTCGGGCGTTTGAACTCACAGCCCAAACTAAAATTACCCTCGCAGTAATAATAGTGAGCGTGAGCGTAAAGTAGGCGACCTAGCTCCCGACTGAGCTAACCGGGCTATACATATTACGCAATACATACTATGGTGAAAACCTAATGCGCTAATGGAAGTCACGTGATCGCAGAAAAGGTAAATATGGTGGGTCCCTTTATTTACAAATAATAATTAAAGCTTTTTTTTTTTCAAACTCACGAATGTATTAATACAGACTTCTAAGGGTCTATGCTCATGTTTTCATGTATACATTTCACTGAATAAAAGTCAGACGGTTATTTGGTTATGCTCAATATCTGCTTACTTACGGACAGTGTCCCTTTAAACAACATGGATACTGTCGCAAAAGTCAACATTAACCTATTTCTAACTAATTTCATTGCTTTTGACAGTTTTACTCAAGAACGCATTGTGCTGCATATTCGAGGTTTTTCGCTAAATTGGCTTAACAAGAAGTACTTCCAACATAATCTATGTCGTACCTTTTGCCATAAGTGTCTGGGCGATGTTCCTCATGCCGCCCCTGATCTCCAACCTCACTGCCTCCAACCAGAGATCCGGGACCTGAGGGTTCTTCAGTCGGGCCTTCTCCAGGATGGAGCGAGCTCGGATGAGCTGCCCGGTCTTCTCCTCCAGGCGGGAAAGCAACAGCCATAGCGGGATAGAGTTGGGGCATTTCTTTAGCTACAGACGAGATGAAAAATGCAGATATGCAGTTCTGAACAAATACAGGTGTATATTAGCTAGGTTGTACAGTTGTTAATCAATTAATTTCATTTTATATGGTATGCAATTTATCACATGTAACATTTAACTTTGTCCACTTGTGTAATATATAAATTATGATAAAGTGGCTTGCAAACTGGTTTGATTAAAATATCTTCCTCCAAGCACTATGTCAGATGAGTTAAGTATTGGCTCAATACAGAATTGTGGGTGTAGTATATAATATAGCTGATAATTATATATAAATATATAATTAAAATTAAAATAGAGGTTGTTTTTAGTAAAAACAGACGTCTCCCCAAATGCGGAAAAGGCCATAAATCTGCCAAAAGAAGGAATTGCGCAACAGTACTGGGCTTGGTACGGTACTGATCATCCCTACCGAGATTTGTTGAAATCTGACCAGAGGTAAAGGAGAACTAGTTCGGACAAAATTTGTGTTTCAAAACCTTTAAAGGGCCATAACTCCGCCCAAATCAACCAGAACACCACGACAATATGCGCAACTAGGCTTGGTACTGATCAGCCCTTCCAAGTTTTCGTTGAAATCCAGCCAGGTTTTCAGGAGAACTAGTAGGGGCAAAGTTTGTGACATACAGACAGACAGATGAGAGACAGACAGCACAAAAACAATATATCTCCCCTTCACCAAGTGGGGGAGACATAATTATTTATTATACCTCACATAAAATGCCCACGATAAATTCACATAGACCACAGTGTCATTTCTTACTATCTCTCGCGATGGTGATACTGCAGGGCGACAACAGTGTCATTTCTTACTATCTCTCGCGATGGTGATACTGCAGGGTTCACATAGACAACAGTCATTTCTTACTATCTCTCACGATGGTGATACTGCAGGGATCACATAGACAACAGTGTCATTTCTTACTATCTCTCACGATGGTGATACTGCAGGGTTCACATAGACAACAGTGTCATTTCTTACTATCTCTCGTGATGGTGATACTGCAGGGATCACATAGACAACAGTGTCATTTCTTACTATCTCTCGTGATGGTGATACTGCAGGGATCACATAGACAACAGTGTCATTTCTTACTATTTCTCGCGATGGTGATACATACTGCAGGGCGATTGTAAAAAGATTATCATCATGGAGCATGCTGTTTCCATGACATCATCAGCACAGTATGGCGACATTCCAATTTTTAACTCATGATAGTGTTCCCACTGACTTTTTCATTTGGGGGTACATGTACCCCCTACTGTTAAATTTTGGGGGTACACTACAAATTTAGGGGGTACACTGGCACAGGGACTGAGTTATCATTCTCGGCCACAATCGCAGTGACAGGAACAGATATATCACTCTCGACATCATTTTCCGTGACATTTATTTTATTTGGCGTAAAGCCGAAGGCAGACAGTTTTTTTTTGCGCCATGACAAATAGACTGTATTGCATTTCGTTCAAGTAAAAATCCAATACCAGTCAACACGTTTGCGCATCTAAAAATAGTACACGGGAGAGACGAAACACGATTTGAATTTATTATTTGATCTTCATTTATTTTATTATTAAGTTTTTATTTTAATTTTAAATATACTTACTACATCTGAAAAAGAAATAAGTCAAAACCACCAGAATGAGATGTCAATGTTTTCTATACTTTCATTTAGGTAGCGCGTGCGCTTATGATGTCATAACCAATCATCGTGGTATGCACTAGAGGGATAGGGCAATTGACGCAATTACTCGGGATAATGTTTTCGTAAACAAAGCGTTTTAGTTTCGTTTTGATTTTTCAAAAAATATTCGGACAAAGTGGACGAGAATTTGGAAATCTACCGACGGTCATGCTTTCTTATTATCAGACTTGTATTTTATCTGTGCGTGCATGCACGTACGAGGTCAGTTTTCTGTGCGTGATTTTTTGTTTTCATGCGTGATTCACACATATGTGCGTGAATGGGAACACTGGCCGCATCCCTGGCGTCTTCTGTGTAACTTATCCCTTTGTTGTAGGCGTCTCTGGAGTCTTCTGTGTAACTTACCCCCTTGTTGTAGGCGTCCCTGGAGTCTTCTGTATAACTTACCCCTTTGTTGTAGGCGTCTCTGGAGTCTTCTGTGTAACTTACCCCCTTGTTGTAGGCGTCCCTGGAGTCTTCTGTATAACTTACCCCCTTGTTGTAGGCGTCCCTGGAGTCTTCTGTATAACTTACCCCCTTGTTTTAGGCGTCCCTGGAGTCTTCTGTATAACTTACCCCCTTGTTGTAGGCGTCCCTGGAGTCTTCTGTATAACTTAACCCCTTGTTTTAGGCGTCCCTGGCATCTTCTGCATAACTTACCCCCTTGTTGTAGGCGTCCCTGGAGTCTTCTGTATAACTTACCCCTTTGTTGCAGGCGTCCATGGCATCTTCTGTGTAACTTACCCCTTTGTTGGAGATGTCCTTGGCGTCTTCTGTGTAACTTACCCCCTTGTTGTAGGCGTCCCTGGAGTCTTCTGTATAACTTACCCCTTTGTTGCAGGCGTCCATGGCATCTTCTGTGTAACTTTTCCCTTTATTGTAGGAGTCCCTGGCGTCTTCTGTGTAACTTACCCCCTTGTTGTAGGCGTCCCTGGCATTTTCTGTATAACTTACCCCCTTGTTGTAGACATCCCTGGCATTTTCTGTATAACTTACCCCCTTGTTGTAGGCGTCCCTGGCATCTTCTGTATGACTTACCCCCTTGTTGTAGGCGTCCCTGGCATCTTCTGTATGACTTACCCCCTTGTTGTAGGCGTCCCTGGCATTTTCTGTATAACTTACCCCCTTGTTGTAGACATCCCTGGCATCTTCTGTATGACTTACCCCCTTGTTGTAGGCGTCCCTGGCATTTTCTGTATAACTTACCCCCTTGTTGTAGGCATCCCTGGCATCTTCTGTATGACTTACCCCCTTGTTGTAGGCGTCCCTGGCATTTTCTGTATAACTTACCCCCTTGTTGTAGACATCCCTGGCATCTTCTGTATAACTTACCCCCTTGTTGTAGGCATCCCTGGCATCTTCTGTATAACTTACCTCCTTGTTGTAGGCGTCCCTGGCATCTTCTGTATGACTTACCCCCTTGTTGTAGGCATCCCTGGCATCTTCTGTATAACTTACCCCTTTGTTGTAGGCGTCCCTAGCATCTTCTGTATGACTTACCCCCTTGTTGTAGGCATCCCTGGCATCTTCTGTATAACTTACCCCCTTGTTGTAGGCATCCCTGGCATCTTCTGTATAACTTACCCCCTTGTTGTAGGCATCCCTGGCATCTTCTGTATGACTTACCCCCTTGTTGTAGGCATCCCTGGCATTTTCTGTATAACTTACCCCCTTGTTGTAGACATCCCTGGCATCTTCTGTATAACTTACCCCCTTGTTGTAGGCCTCCCTGGCATCTTCTGTATAACTTACCCCTTTGTTGTAGGCGTCCCTAGCATCTTCTGTATGACTTACCCCCTTGTTGTAGGCATCCCTGGCATCTTCTGTATAACTTACCCCCTTGTTGTAGGCATCCCTGGCATCTTCTGTGTGGTTAGACTGCTCCTCTATCTGTCCTCGCATCATCCACAACTGGAAGGAGAAATTGATTTACAAATTACTCAACGTAACCACCAGCGGCCTTGTTTGCCACTGACCGTTCCAAGGCATTAGCCCTATTGTCAACCTATCGTTTGCGGTGTCTTATTTCGCTTTTTATTCACTTTTCCTTTTCGATTTTTATATCTACTCTACAAGTAAACAAGTACTTTAAACTGGAGTTAATGGAGATAACTAGCAAGTAGTCAAACTGTTTCACTCATTTTTTAAAATTTGGAAAGTACTTTCAGGCCTTTTATTATCAATAACTGATTATATTACAGTAATCATCATGATCATGCTTTCTTCTAATAAGCAAGGGGGCCAAGATGGCCATGAATCGATCACCTGAGGATCTTTGCAATGATGAAAAATTGTCCACTCATAAATGCTGATTGAAGATGTTTTCAAGTTTTTCGTTATGTAAGTCGAAGTACGTAAAAACATGCAAAATCTCCATATACAAACTTTGGACTCTGAGGGGCGGCCATCTTTGATCCCAGGGACTTCAAAAAAGCGAACTTGATAGTATTGAATTAAATTGGGTTTTAAGGCGCACCAACACATGAAAGGTTATATGGCACCTAATAGGAATGAACATGCCAGGCTCATCCTCCATGTTAATCAAGATAAAATATGAACAAGAGGCCCAAGAGGGCCTGTGGACGCTCTACTGGCTAACATGGCTCTTATAACATCAATGAAGAGAGAGACTGCCATTTACGTTTTTTGGAAAATGTTGGGCAAATACAGCTTTTCTACTAAATCAAGGCCCATAACTAAAGAATCTGGTAAAGTTTGGTAAAGATCAGATGAAAAATGAAGGCCCTACCATATTAATGAGGCAAAAAATAGCATTTTTAACTAAATCAAGAGCCATAACTCCCCTGTTACTGGTCCGACTGGTCACACATAGAGCTAAAAAAAACTGTAAAAAAAATAAAAAAAAACATTTTTTTAGATTTTTTTTAAAGAAAATGTAAAAAGAAAAATCAAAAAAAAAAATTCAAATAATAATATAAAAAGAAGAAAGTCATAAAATCTGGAAAAGTTTGGCAAAGATCAGATGCAAAATGAAGGCCCTATTGTAAGACGAGGCAAATTATAGAATTTTTAACAAAATCAAGGGCCATAACTCCGCTGTTACTGGGCCGATCTGTCTGGTTTTCGAACTTGAGCGAGCTTTTATTGACATTAACAATCTGATAAAGTTTGGTAAAGATCCGATAAAAACTTAACGAAGCAAAATATAGCATTTTGAACTAAATCAAGGGCCATAACTCCGCTGTTACTGGTTCGATATGAATGGTTTTCGAACTTGTCCGAGCTTTCATTGATATTAACAATCTGATATAGATTGGTAAAGATCGTATGAACAATGAAGCTCATATCGTCTTAACTAGGCAAAATATAGCATTTTTAACTAAATCAAGGGCAGTAACTCCACTGTTAATGGTCCGATCTAGCTGGTTTTCGAACTTGTCCGAGCTTTTATTGATATTAACAATCTTTGCAAGTTTGGTAAAGATCAAATAATAAATGAAGGTGCTAGAGTGTTCACAAGGCTTAATATGGCATTTTTCAGCAAAACAAGGGCCATAAGTCCTGTGAAATTATTTCAATCTTGCCGATTTTCGAACTTGTTTGAGCTTTCATTGATATAAAGACACTGGCAAAGTTAAGTAAAGATCCGATTAATATTGAAGGCCCTAGAGTGTTCACAAGACAGAAAATAGCATTTTTCAGAAAAAACAAGGGCCATAACTCCGGTGTTACTGATTCGATTTAGATGGTTTTCGAACTAGTTCGAGCTTTCATTTATATTAACAACCTGTGAAAGTTTGGTAAAGATCAAATAATAAATGAAGGTGCTAGAGTGTTCACAATGCAAAAAATGGCATTTTTCAGAAAAAACAAGGGCCAGAACTCTGGTGTTACTGACCCAATTCAGCTGATTTTCGAACTTGTCCAAGCTTTAGTTGGTATTAACAATCTGTGCAAGTTTGGTAACAATCAAATAATAAATGAAGGTGCTAGAACGTTCACAAGGCAGAAAATAGCAATTTTCAGAAAAAACAAGGGCAATAACTCCGGTGTTACTGATCCGATTTGGCTGGTTTTCGAACTTGTCCAAGCTTTCATTGATATTAACAATATGTGCAAGTTTGGTAAAGATCAAATAATAAATGAAGGTGCTAGAGTGTTCACAAGGCTTAATATGGCATTTTTCAGCAAAACAAGGGCCATAACTCCGGTGAAATTATTCCGATCTGGCTGGTTTTCGAACTTGTCCGAGCTTTCATTGATACAAAGACACTGGCAAAGTTTCGAAAAGATTTGATTAATAATGAAGGCCCTAGAGTGTTCACAAGGCAAAAGTTAACGGACGACGGACGACGGACAGACGACGGACGGACGACGGATGACGGACAACACACCATCCCATAAGCTCTGCTGGCCTTCGGCCAGTCGAGCTAAAAATGGGCCTAGAACCTTCTCACCCTGAACTGCAGAGTTGCTGCGAATTCTATCGTAGAAACTCCGTTTACGCTGGAGCAACATTTTTTTGTTTTTCTGCCACTGCTCTTTTGATGTGAGCGAGATGGCACCTGAAACAATGCAGGGATCATGATGAAGACCTTTAATGAACATGAACAAAAAATGATAAAATGAACATAAATTTGGGGGGATTTTACCCCTCTGCCTACCCCTCCAAAGGGATCTGCAGTAGCCCTATTCTTTGCCCCGTGACCCACACGTGGCCGAACTTGATAGACCAGGGGTTAGCGAACTTGATAGACAAGGGGTTAGCGAACTTGATAGACAAGGGGTTAGCGAACTTGATAGACAAGGGGTTAGCGATCATTAATAACAATAAAGAACAAGAGGGCCTGTGGATGCTCTACAAGCTAAAATGGCTCTTATATCAAGGGGTTCCATCCCTAAATTCCTTTCAATACCTTTTTACAAGTGCAAAACACAACAACACCCTCAACCAAAATTTAAACTCACAACTCCATGCTAACAATTTTAAAAGAAGATTTTTTAAGTTTTTCCTATATAAGTCCGATGTAAGTAAAACATGCAAAATCTTTATATACAAACTTTAGAAAAATTAAACAAAAGATAAAATGCATCCAAACAGGAAACAATAATAACAAGAAATGTGTCCATGGGACACGGATGCCCTCACTGCAAACCATCGGACTAACTGTGACCTTGCCCTCTGAGGCAATGACATGATTCTTGCACAAGACACTTCTTCTCATTGTGATGAACATTTGTGTGAAGTTTGATGCAATTCCCTTCAGTTGTTTTGGACTAATGGCTGACATGAAAAAAATGACCTTTGAACCTTGACCTTTAAGGCAGTGACATGATTCAGCATGATTTTTGATAATTGTTCGACCTTTGACCTCCAAGTGTGACCTTGACCTTTGAGACATGGTCATGATTCTTGTGAGCGACACACCTTCTCAATGTGATGAATATTTGTGTGAAGATTGTCGTAGTTCCCTTCTGTACTTTCCAAGTAATGGCAGAGACATGATTTTTTAAATTTTAAATCTGACCTCCAACTGTGACCTTGACCTTTGAGGCACTGAAATGATTATTGCTTGAGACACACCTTTTCATTGTGATAAACATTTGTGTAAAGTCTGAAGAAACTCCCTTCAGTAGTTTCCAAGTAAAGGCTGAGACATGATTATTTTACAATTTTTTGACCTTTGACATCCAAGTGTGACCTTGACCTTTGAGAAACTGACATAACATGTGACACACCTTCTCAATGTGATGAACATTTGTGTGAAGTTTGACGCAGTTCCCCTCAGTACTTTCCAAGTAATGGCTGAGACATTAAGTTTTTTACGATTTGTTGGCCTTTGACCTCCACGTGTGACCTTGATCTTTGAGGCACCGACATGATTCTTGCACGCGACACACATTCTCAATGTGATGAACATTTGTGTGAAGTTTGACGCAAAACTCCCTTCAGTAGCTTCCGAGGAATGGCTGAGACATGATTTTTTCATGATTTTTTGACCTTTGACCTCCAAGTATATGACCTTGGATATGGTCATGATTCTTGCCTGCTACACACCTTCTTATAGTGATGAACATTTGTGTGAAGATTGACGAAATTCCCTTCAGTAGTTTCCGAGGAATGGCTGAGACATAATTTCGGACTTGTGGAAGGACGGACGCACAGATAGTGTGATTCAAAGATTTTTCTATGGTAGCCATCTTGGATGTCACGTTTAACTTATTTTAATAAATTTGAAAAACATTCACCTAAGGATCATCCATGTGAAGTTTTGTGAAATTGACCAAGCTGTTCCTGAGAAGACGATTTTATCCCTATATGTCTATGTAAAACATGTGACCCTTGGGGCAGGGCCAAATGTGACCCCAGGATCCCCATTTGAACAAGCTTGGTAGGGGACCATATAGCGTATAGTAAATGCAACATATTAAACCTCTGGCTCTTGTAGTTTCAGAAGAATATTTTTTAAGTATTTCCCTATACAAGTCTATGTAAAACATGTGACCCCTAGGGCGGTGCCAAATGCGACCCAAGGGTCATCATTTGAACAAACTTGGTATAGGACCATAAGCTTATAGGAAATGCAAAATATTAAATCTCTGGCTATTGTAGTTTTAGAGAAGATTTTTTTCCTATTATAAGTCTATATAAAACTGTAACCCCCGGGGCGAGGCCAAATTTGACCGAAGAGCCACCATTTGAACAAACTTAGTAGAGGACCATAAGCTGATGCTACATGTAATACATGAACGCTCTGTGCCTTGTGGTTTCAGAGAAGAAGAATTTTTAAGTTTTTTCCTACATAAGTCTATGAAAAACATGCAAAATCTCCATATACAAACTTTGGATCCCCGGGGCACGGACACTTTTTACCCCGGGGACTTCATTTGAACAAATTTGATAGTCTAGGCATTGGCGATCATTTTAAAAGAAAAACTCGAAATCTGTCCAGCAGTTCTTGAGAAGAAGACTTTTATTAAAGGTTTCGACCATATATGGTAATGGCGGCCATCATGGATGTCGCGCTGACCTAATCTTAACAAATCTAAAAAGCATTCATCTAAGGATCATCCATGTGAAGTTTGGTCAAAATTGGCCCAGCTGTTTCTGAGAAGAGTTGTATGAAGCTGTGGTTAACGACGGACGGACGACGAAGACGGATCCCAATAGATCACCTTGAGCCTTCGGCTCAGGTTATCTAAAAAATCTACTATCACATAACACAGGCTGGAATATGGCCAGTAGAAAAGTACATCTACATCAATTGAAATCAAGTTTACAGTCAAAACTTGACAAATTATTAACAATTTATCATACTTGCCAACTGTCCTGATTTACAACGGACAGTCCCGATTTTTCACTCTGTTTTTACTGTCCCAATTTCTGAAATTTTTGATTCACAGGGTGCTGTGTTTGTAATTTACGTGAACTGGTGGGTGTAACTTGCAGAACAAGTCTATTTTGTTCTAAACAGTTCTTAGCTAAGTGCTTGGTTTTGTGCTCAATGAATACATGTAAAACAATCCATACTCTTATATAACTCAGACGATCAGTGAAGGAACTTGACGCAATTAGACGTGTTCCTCTTTTAAAGCATGAAATGTTGGCAAGTATGCGTTATTTACCTTCGGAAAATCTGGGTAATGTTTGGTGGCGTCCTCTAGCATTGTCTTGGCATTCTTGATCTCTCCCAGGCACCACTCCAGCTTCACAGACTTCATAAACACCTGGCAAATCATGATAGATGAAGATAAACTTAATTTTAATAAGAGCGTCGCCTAATGGGCATTATACCCTGTTTGCTAAAGTTTTTATGTAAAAAGCATTTCCTAGGTGTCAGTTCAATATGACCTTGACCTTTGACCTTCTAATAGAAAAACCTGATAGGGGATGTTGTCTAACCATGTTAACCAAGAGCAGTATTTGTATAAAGTTTCAAAACTGAAGGTCAAAAAGTTTCATCAGGGTGGGTCTCATTCCTTTGGAGTTTAAATATCGTGCGGAATGTGAATTGTTTGCAGATGGATGGATTTACGGATGGACAAACCCATACCATAATACGTCCCATTTTTCAAACGGGCGTATAAAAATACTGATTATTCATACAAATTCAAAGTGTATTGTAATTTAATTGTGCAATAAAAAATTCTTTACATGTACAGTAGACAGATTTTTAAGAATAAGATTATAAGGAAAATCCCTCAAAATTCAAGTTTTCTTACTTTAATTTGATATTGTGTCTTAGAACAGTTTCATGTTTAAACTTTTTTTTTGCCAAATTTTTCGTTTTATCTAAAGTGAGTATGCATTTTATAAGGCATATATTTACTGAAATTATAAACACAATCATGCTAGAAAACTTTGGTAAACATGTCACTTAGCAAAGTTTTGCATTTAACCCTGAAAACGAGGACTGAATATCCCATACAAAATGTATACCTGTACATGTATCTTACTTTTATACACTATAGGCTCAGTGTATAGCACTTTAGCCTTCAAATCAGGTCACTAGCCTCACTACCGCCATTAGGTTTCTTTAGTGAGTCCTTAGGCAAGAGCCCTTACTACAACTTTGTCCGACTAATGGGGATGTAAAGAAGCATTGGAATCTATTCAATAATTAGAGTAGTTAAAGTTTCCTATTTATGCTTTCCATCACTCAAGGGCATCTCGTGTGCTCCCGATCTGACATTTAGCCGATACAAACTTCCAGAAAAAGTAACACATTGAATACTGCTATTATATCACCTTACCGGTAACTAGCAGTTGGGGCGCTGGCCCTGGCCTTTTGTAACAATCTCTTACCCTAGCAGTTGGGGCGCTGGCCCTGGCCTTTTGTAACACTCCCAACACCCTAGCAGTTGAGGTGCTGGCCCTGGCCTTTCGTAACAATCCCTTACCCTAGCAGTTGGGGCGCTGGCCCTGGCCTTTTGCAATAATCCCTTACCCTAGCAGTTGGGGCGCTGGCCCTGGGATTTTGCAACAATCCCTTACCCTAGCAGAAGGGGCGCTGGCCCTGGCCTTTTGCAACAATCCCTTACCCTAGCAGAAGGGGCGCTGGCCCTGGCCTTTTGCAACAATCCCTTACCCTAGCAGTTGGGGCGCTGGCCCTGGCCTTTTGCAACAATCCCTTACCCTAGCAGTTGGGGCGCTGGCCCTGGCCTTTTGTAACAATCCCTTACCCTAGCAGTTGGGGCGCTGGCCCTGGCCTTTTGTAGCAATCGTCTTGCTCGTTCAAACTCATTGTTCTCACTCTCCAGTTTGACGGCAGCCAGCCAGATCTCTTCACTGTTAGGGTTGGCCTGGAACGCCAAAGCTAGGATACTTCTGGCTGCTGGCACATCACTCTGTTATCAAAGAAACATAATTAATACTGATGTCATGGAGCTGTTCTTATAATTCTTTGGATCCAGACTGCTTATTCAACAAGTTTAAAGGTCACGATCAATACATTTGATTTGTTTTGTTTGTATGGTGTTTTACGTCATTTTCAAAACATGTAAGGTTATATATGACGGTCGATTTGTTTAGCAGACAACCCACTTTTCCTGGGTAGAACCAGTACTGTACACCTTCTGCCATCTATAAGAATCGACACTGCCTCACTTAAAGTCGAGCTCCCAGTGAGATTCAAACTGAGAGGCGAAGGTTTACAATGCAACATTGTTAACCATTGTTAAAATGACAATGACATGAAAAACAAGACAGGAAATAACACATGCTTAATCAGAAATTATTCTAAGTTCAAGGCCACAAACTTAAATTGACACACACGTTATACTTCATACTGACTCACCAATTATAACCGATGATTGATCGGTTACATCCAAGCGATTGTAACTGATGATCGATTGTAAATTTCAACCAATTGCCCATCACCACCATTTAACATTAAGACCATTAAATGGTCGATACACCATATCAAAATCCTACTAAGACCACTTTACCCTTTTTTAACACACATTATAAACCAGCTGAGAATGCACCTAAAGCTGTTAAAACAGTCCAAATTGACGTCTGTACGCCATTCCATGGGGTTCGCAATCTGGATTTATCTAACAGCAGTTTGTTTACACGTTACTATGACATTTTCCAATGGAATCAAACTTTATATGTCATCCAATGATAATGAGTGTTTCATCTGAATAATTTTGGCACTGATAGCTCCCCGGCTTCCCATTCAGCATAAAAAGGACAGTTCTAGGACTGCTCGACTTTGTCAGTAATTTGTGAATGGGAGAGGTATCACGGCGTGTGTCTACGGCGTAGTACTCCAGAGTGGAAGCACTATGAAGTTGACCATTCAGCTCACTGCTACAAGTAGACACTGACGTGACATGACTGAAAGACTGTTAGAAGTGACAATCACTTTTAACACACTGCACAGTACATGATTAACAGCACATACATTTTGTAACTGACATTTTCTTGGTGGAAGTTTTTGGGGTTTTCAATTAATAAAGATTATTAAGCACTTACCGCGAGCCATTTAGACTTGGCACCCATCAGCCACAGAACTTCAGCTTTGGGACAATGTGCCACCGCTCGTTGTAACAGGGCCTCTAATGATTCCCTGAAATATACCGGTACTAATGGTATCAATCACAGATTAATTATTTTCTCGTCGCTGTAGTACCAACACTAACCATGCATTGGAAGAATGATAATGACATAGGAAGTACAGGAGTGACAACTAATGGCGTAGTATTTTTAAACAGTGGAAAGGCAGAGCTACTGTGCATGCATCCATTGTGTCTCAATAGAAAGGCGGATCTACTGTGCACACTTCCATTTTGTCTCAATAGAAAGGTAGAGCTACTGTGCACACATCCATTGTGTCTCAATAGAAAGGCGGAACTACTGTGCATGCATCCATTGTGTCTCAATAGAAAGGAGGAGCTACTGCACATGCATCCATTGTGTCTCAATAGAAAGGAGGCGCTACTGTGCATGCATCCATTGTGTCTCAATAGAAAGGAGGAGCTACTGTGCATGCATCCATTGTGTCTCAATAGAAAGGCGGAGCTCCTGTGCATGCATCCATTGTCTCAATAGAAAGGCGGAACTACTGTGCATACATACATTGTGTCTCAATAGAAAGGTGGAGCTACTGTGCATACATCCATTGTGTCTCAGTAGAAAGGCGGAACTACCGTGCATGCATCCATTGTGTCTCAATGGAGAGGTGAAGCTACTATGCATGCATCCATTGTGTCTCAATAGAAAGGTTGAGCTACTGTGCATGCATCCATTGTGTCTCAATAGAAAGGCGGAGCTACTGTGCATGCATCCATTGAGTCTCAATAGAAAGGTTGAACTACTGTGCATGCATCCATTGTGTCTCAATAGAAAGGCGGAGCTACTGTGCATACATCCAGTGTGTCTCAATAGAAAGGTCAAACTACTGTGCATACACTCATTGTGTCTCAGTAGAAAGGTGGAGCTACTGTGCATACATCCATTGGGTCTCAACAGAAAGGTGGAGATACTGTGCATACACCCACTGTGTCTCAATAGAAAGGAGGAGCTACTGTGCATGCATCCATTGTGTCTCTGTAGAAAGGAGAAGCTACTGTGCATGCACCCATTGTGGCTCAATAGAAAGGAGGAGCTACTGTGCATGCATACATTGTGTCTCTGTAGAAAGGTGGAGCTACTGTGCATGCATCCATTGTGTCTCTGTAGAAAGGAGGAGCTACTGTACATGCATCCATTGTGTCTCAATAGAAAGGCGGAGCTACTGCGCATACACCCATTGTGTCTCAATAGAAAGGCGGAGCTACTGCGCATGCATCCATTGTGTCTAAAAAGAAAGGTGGAGTACCTGTGCATGCATCCAATGTGTCTCAATAGAAAGGTGGAGTACCTGTGCATGCATCCATTGTGTCTCAATAGAAAGGCGGAGCTACTGCGCATGCATCCATTGTCTCAATAAAAGGTGGAGTACCTATGCATGCATCCATTGTGTCGCAATAGAAAGGAGGAGCTACTGTGCATGCATCCATTGTGTCTCAATAGAAAGGCGGAGCTACTGTGCATGCATCCACTGTGTCTCAATAGAAAGGAGGAGCTACTGTGCATGCATCCATTGTGTCTCAATAGAAAGGTGGAGTACCTGTGCATGCATCTATTGTATCTCAATAGAAAGGTGGAGTACCTGTGCATGCATCCATTGTGTCTCAATAGAAAGGTGGAGTACCTGCGCATGCATCCACTGTGTCTCAATAGAAAGGTGGAGCTACTATGCATGCATCCAGTGTGCCTCAATAGAAAGGCGGAGCTACTGTGCATGCATACATTGTGTCTCAGTAGATAGGTGGAGTACCTGTGCATGCATCCATTGTGTCTCAATAGAAAGGTGGAGTACCTGTGCATGCATCCATTGTGTCTCAATAGAAAGGAGGAGCTACTGTGCATGCATCCATTGTGTCTCAATAGAAAGGTGGAGTACCTGTGCATGCATCCATTGTGTCTCAACAGAAAGATGGAGCTACTGTGCATGCATCCATTGTGTCTCAGTAGAAAGGCGGAGCTACTGTGCATGCATCCATTGTGTCTCAGTAGAAAGGCGGAGCTACTGTGCATGCATCCATTGTGTCTCAATAGAAAGATGGAGCTACTGTGCATGCATCCATTGTGTCTCAATAGAAAGGCGGAGCTACTGTGCATGCATCCATTGTGTCTCAATAGAAAGGTGGAGTACCTGTGCATGCATCTATTGTATCTCAATAGAAAGGTGGAGTACCTGTGCATGCATCCATTGTGTCTCAATAGAAAGGTGGAGTACCTGCGCATGCATCCACTGTGTCTCAATAGAAAGGTGGAGCTACTATGCATGCATCCAGTGTGCCTCAATAGAAAGGCGGAGCTACTGTGCATGCATACATTGTGTCTCAGTAGATAGGTGGAGTACCTGTGCATGCATCCATTGTGTCTCAATAGAAAGGTGGAGTACCTGTGCATGCATCCATTGTGTCTCAATAGAAAGGAGGAGCTACTGTGCATGCATCCATTGTGTCTCAATAGAAAGGTGGAGTACCTGTGCATGCATCCACTGTGTCTCAATAGAAAGGTGGAGTACCTGTGCATGCATCCATTGTGTCTCAGTAGAAAGGCGGAGCTACTGTGCATGCATCCATTGTGTCTCAGTAGAAAGGCGGAGCTACTGTGCATGCATCCATTGTGTCTCAATAGAAAGATGGAGCTACTGTGCATGCATCCATTGTGTCTCAATAGAAAGGAGGAGCTACTGTGCATGCATCCATTGTGTCTCAATAGAAAGGTGGAGTACCTGTGCATGCATCCATTGTGTCTCAGTAGAAAGGCGGAGCTACTGTGCATGCATCCATTGTGTCTCAGTAGAAAGGCGGAGCTACTGTGCATGCATCCATTGTGTCTCAATAGAAAGATGGAGCTACTGTGCATGCATCCATTGTGTCTCAATAGAAAGGCGGAGCTACTGTGCATGCATCCATTGTGTCTCAATAGAAAGATGGAGCTACTGTGCATGCATCCATTGTGTCTCAATAGAAAGGCGGAGCTACTGTGCATGCATCCATTGTGTCTCAATAGAAAGGCATAGCTACTGTGCATGCATCCACTGTGTCTTAATAGAAAGGAAAACAACCTTTTTCACAATAAAATAAGAATATTATCAAGAAAAGGGTTAAACTTTATTATACAACTATTTTGGGTTTCGAGTGATAAACGCAAAAACAACTGACATTAACCTTGTCATTATAATGAAATTACGAACCAGTTTTAAATTTATCTCCCTTTATATTGAAAGAAGAACAAAAAGATAATTTCTGTAAAGAAGGTAAAATAAAAAACATGTTGCTACTTTTTTCGCAGATATCGTTTAAAAATAATGTCCTGCATATACTTGTTATGTTAATTATATTGTTAATGGCAGCGGAAGCACATAGCCTTGAATCTGCTCAATGGGATTTACCATGTCATTTATTTCTTTCAGTATATATATAATGGACTTTATATTCCATTTATGTGACAAAGGGTTGTTTTAGGGGAAATGACTGATCAGCAGCCGGACAATGTAAACCCTGGTCAGCATGCAAATTACTCACTGGTTGATCTGGTTTTACAATGGACGCAAAGGCTACTATAGTCCTGCTTAGCGGCAGGGGTGTAAAGATTTGGGAAAATCCACTCGCCCTGCAGGACTAGTGGAAGCAAAAAGCTACTCGCCCTTACCAATTTACCACTCTCCCTGCAGCATATAACCTGAACATTATTTTCACCACTATATAGTAAGCTACAATAACTACATTTGTGTACTCACAGACACTGTAGTAGCTGACAGGCAGTATGTGGATATTTTATTGTTATGCAAATAAAGAAAGCGCCAACATTCACTTGAAGTAAACACATTAAGATTATTCCCTTCCACGCGGACATTCGTCGGGGAGTGCGCAAAAAAAAATAAGCGCAGCTGAGAATTAACTTCTACAACAACAACAACATTGCTGAACTTTCTCTTCGGTATTTTGTCTCCATTGGACCAATAATAGACGCCCAAACTAATTAATAGCGGTTGGGTTCTACGCTTGTTGTTCAGCCATACCTGATCTGATTCGCCGACTCGGGCCGAATCCGCTTGCAGTCACTGACGCAGACTTTCTGAACAGCGACCTGATGTCTGCTTGTTTACCCGCCATGTTTACGGTGTCGATATAAAAACAAGAGGCCCAAGAGGGCCTGTGGACGCTCTACTGGCTCAAGATAAAGTTTATGTATAAGGGGCCATAAGTCTTTCAAAAATCATTCAACCAGAACATGGCAATGACAGGTGCCAATAGGCTTAGTATTGAACATTCTTGCCAAGATTCGCTGAAATTTGGCAAAGAGTTCAGAAGAGACTAATCTGGACAAAGTTTGTGTATTAAAACTTTTAAAGGGCTATAATTCCGCCAAAATCATTCAATCCAAATATGGCGATGATATGCACAACTAGGCTTGATACTGATTATCTTGTCAAGTTTCGTCTATATCCAGCCAGGGGTTCAGGAGAACTACATGTAGCCCGGGAAAAAACTGTGGTATCAAAATCCTTTAAAGGGCCATAACTCTGCCAAATATCTGTAAACCAGAACGTGACGATGACATGCCCAACTAGGCTTGGTGCTGATCATCCCTGCAAAGTTTCATTGAAATCTGGCGATGGGTTCAGGAAGAGTAGATCAGACAAACAAAGTTTGTGTATTAAAATCTTTAAAGGGCCATAATTCTGCCAAAAAAATCATTCAGCCGGAATATGGCAATGATTTGCAAAACTAGACATGGAAATGATCGTTTAAATCCAGCCAGGGGTTCAGGAGAACTAGTCAGAACAAAGTTTGTGTATTAAAACCTTTAACTCCGCCAAAATCATTCAACTGGAACATGGAGACTATGTACAGCTACGCTTGGTACTGATCATACCTGCAAAGTTTCAATGAAATCCGGCCAAATGAAGGCCCTTTCGTCTTAATGAGGCCAAGATATAGCATATTTCAGAAAATCAAGGGCCATGACTCCGATGTAAATGGTCCAAACTGGATGGTTTTCGAATTGTCCAAGCTTTCATTGATATTAACAATCTGGTAAAGTTTCTTAAAGATCGCATGGAAAATGAAGGCCCTATCAACTTAACGAGGCAAAATATAGCATTTTTAACTAAATCAAGGGCCACAACTGATCTGTTACTGGTCCGATCTGGCTGGTTTTCGAAATTGTCTGAGCTGTCATTGATATAAACAATCAGTTAAATTTTGTAAATATCATATGAAAGATGAAGGCCCTATCGAATTAACGAGGCGAAATATATCATTTTTAACTAAATCAAGGGCCATAACTCCGCTGTTACTGGTCCGATCTGGCTGGTCTTCAAAATTGTTCGACCTTTCATCTATATAAACAATCTGGTAAAGTTTGGTAAATATCGAATGAAAGATAAAGGCCCTATCATCTTAACGTGTCAAAATATAGCATTTTTAACTAAATCAAGGGCCATAACATTTCTGTTAATGGTCCGATCTAGCTGGTTTTCAAACATGTCCGAGCTTTCATTTATATAAACAATCTGGTAAAGTTTGGTAAAGATTGGATCAAAGTCGAAGACCGTATCGTCTTAATGAGGCAAAATATAGCATTTTTAACTAAATCAAGGGCAATAACTCCACTAATGGTCTGATCTAGCTGGTTTTCGAACTTGTCCAAGCTTTTATTAATATTAACAATCTATGCAAGTTTGGTAAAGATCAAATAATAAATGAATGTTCTAGAGTGTTCACAAGGCAGAAAACAGCGTTTTTCAGGGAAAAAAAGAGCCGTAACTCTGGTGTTACTGACCCAATTTAGCTGATTTTCGAACTTGTCCAAGCTATCATTTGTATTAGCAATCTGTGCAAGTTTTGTAACGATCAAATAATAAATGAAGGTGTAAGAGCATTCATAAGGCAGAAAATAGAAATTTTCAGAAAAAACAAGGGCCATAACTACGGCGTTACTGATCTGATTAGGCTGGTTTTCGAACTTGTCAGAGCATTCATTGATATTAACAATCTGTGCAAGTTTGGTAAATATCAAATAATAAATGAAGGTGCTAGAGTGTTCACAAGGCTTAATATGGCATTTTTCAGCAAAACAAGGGCCATAACTCCGGTGAAATTTATCCGAACCGACTGGTTTTCGAACTTGTCCGAGCTTTCATTGATATAAAGACACTGGCAAAGTTTCGTAAAGATTCGATTAATAATGAAGGCCCTAGAGTGTTCACAAGGCAAAAGTTAACAGACGGACAGACTACGGACGACGGACGGACGGACGGACGACGGACAACTCACCATCCCATAAGCTCTGCTGGCCTTTGGCCAGTAGAGCTGAAAACCAGTCTGACTGGTTAGCGATATATTGCATCACACTCCAATTGATTTAAATAGCGTGAATTGAATCACAGTCTATATGATGCAACATCGTGTTTGAACAATAGTTTAACTTAATTTTATAGTGCAAAAAGTCACTCGCCCTGTCGGACGACCAGACGCCAAATGTTACTCGTCCACAGGCAGCTTGCACTCGCCAATGGGAGCGGGCGAGTGGAATTTTACACCTCTGAGCGTGTAGCGGGTTAATCATGTTGGACAGTAATGCAGACCCACCTTGTACCGTAGTTCTTCTCGAAGTAAGCAGCTCTCAACCAAATACTCTTCTTACTGGGATATACAGATAAGGCATAGGCATAGATAGCACGGGCACATTCAATCCCTCCGTGCGATGCACACTGAAAGTATAAAACTAGAGATCATGATTATTCAGGTTTTAAACACAGGACAAACTAAAATTATACAATGAATGGGAGGTAAATTTACTTAGTTTACAAACAAGGTACAACTTTATATCCTTCAAGACGGGAAACATGTGGCAACCTCATTCACCAGATATGAGCCCTCTTGATTTCTATCTCTTGGGATATTTAAAGGACAGAGTTTACAAACCTATACCAAATATACGACATGAACTTAAAATGGCTATCAGCAGGGAAACGAGGAAAATCAGCACAGAAACATGTGAATCTGTCATCAGAAATTTCAGGGAACGTTTAGACGTCATCGTCATACAGAAAGGACGTCATTTTGAACATAATCTTTATACTATAAAATTAATGTGAACTTTTAAAATGTTTCAGTATGATAAACAAGTTGTTAATAGTGTATGTCAGCACAAACTTAATTCTGTGTATAATAAAATGGTGTGTTCAATGCATAAACTGCAACTTCTTGATGAAAACAGATACTGCAACAGCAAATGGTATCAGATATTACGAGACTCCCTGTATATACATGTACCTAGATTGCACATGCACATTCAATACCCTTTATGCAGGTGTTTTTTTTTCGGAAATAGAAGAGGCCCAGGCCCTTCAGTAGGGAAAACAAAAGTGAGATGTTCGAGTTAAAGGGGAATAATGTGATTTCAAGATATAAGGGGAACAGTGTATTAAGCAGAAATTGAAGGTTTGAGTGTGCAAATATACAAAAGAGGTACATTTTATATAAACTGTCTTCTATATATGTATCCCCAACATAATAATGTTCAGAAAGTTATCAGCCAAAGAGGAGAAAAAGTAGTCTATTTTGCTAGCGGAAGGGGCCGATACGAATATCGCCCCCGTTAAAGAAGGGAAAAAGCTATAAAAAAGTTATGCAATGTCAAATATATGTTTCTCATGCAAAAACGAACCTTGAAAATTGGTCAAATGTAGTGTATATTATCAATGAAACATGCAATTATTTAACCTAAACTGTATACTCGGCAGAATGTATGGAATCCCAACATTAACTGCGTAATAATATGGAGTAGACTGGCATTGACTGCGTAATAGTATGGAGTAGACTGGCATTGACTGCGTCATAGTATGGAGTAGACTGGCATTGACTGGGTAATAGTATGGAGTAGACTGGCATTGACTGCGTAATAATATGGAGTAGACTGGCATTGACTGCGTAATAATATGGAGTAGACTGGCATTGACTGCGTAATAGTATGGAGTAGACTGGCATTGACTGCGTAATAATATGGAGTAGACTGGCATTGACTGCGTAATAGTATGGAGTAGACTGGCATTGACTGCATAATAGTATGGAGTAGACTGGCATTGACTGCGTAATAATATGGAGTAGACTGGCATTTACTTGGGTGCCACAATGGTACATACAGCATACAACCCATGAAAATGTCTGAGCACGTGCAGTGTATGGAATCCCCATTACAAAATATGGGAAAGACGGGACTTTTTTGGGTGCCACAATGGTACATACAACATACAACCCATAAACATGTCTGAGCACGTGCAGTGTATGGAATCCCTACATTGATTACAAAATAAGTGGAAGACGGGACTTTTTTGGGTGCCACAATGGTGCTTACAGCATACAACCCATTAAAATGTTGGAGCATGTGCAGTGTATGGAATCCCCACTCTGATTACAAAATATGGGAAAGACGGGACTTTTCTGGGTGCCACAATGGTGCCTACAGCATACAACCCATTTTTTGCCACAAAGGTAAATGAGAAACACATGAATAAGTGGGAGCTTGACTTACTGCCTCTGCTTCCTCCATCCATGTGTGCTTCTTGTCCTCCTCCTCTACACCAATACCTATCACAGCTCGCCTGTAATTACACAACGACCATTATATAGAGGATCTTACATTAGTGTCTGTTTAATATTGAATTTATTAAACAGTTGGATAAAGTTGTATAATGTGAGGATGTGCCTAGTATCATATCAATTTTATCCAACGAGTTTAATACTGAATAGGCACGAATGTGAGATTCTATTTATAACATTACTCCAAAAATGCCTCATAGCAACATTTATTATTGCAGCTGCCAATATATAACGTTGACATATGATGACGTCGTATTCTAGCTCGGTCTTCTCCGTACGACACCCAACAATTTAACTACCTCGTCCATTTCCGTAACCCGGTATGTTGAACGTTACGGAAATCGATGAGGCAATTCTGATGCCGATGAGGCAATTTTGAAGCACACCGGGCTGAATGGAGAGGACCAAATGATGATTTGACCTTCATGGCTTTATTACACTCCCACACCACAAGTTACGTGAAACACAGTTATTATTTTAAAGGCACACAAGGCAATCCTGATTTTTCAAAAACTCACAAGGTCCCATTAGTTTTCCTACATAACTTGCAATTGTTTAATCATTAATATTAATTATCTGAATAGTTCAAAGCAAATTGTTTTTACATATGACTAACTATATATTATATTGCACCAATAATATATTTAAAAGTTTGATAGAATAACGAAGCCAATTGAAATCTCAAATTTGTATTTAATCAGGCAAGTCGCAAGCAGTTTTAAAGTCAAAATGATACAGGATTAATATTAAATCGAGGTGCTAATTTGAATGCTTGATATAAAACTCAAGATTGCCATGTGTCCCTTTAAAGCCATATATGTTTGAAAGTGATAGATACAATTTGTATTTTCATATTTATATACGGTAGGCTAAAAACTATCGTACTGTGGTTTAAAACTGAATAGAATTACGTTATGTTTACTTTTCAACCTTAAAGGAGATGTTGCAGACTTTGAGTCAAGTATTACTGTATAATCATCCAATGTACCCACGTGTAAGTTGAAACAAATAAGGTGAAACTAACCCTTTGGTAAAACGTTAATCCAATTTTTAACTTTGTGTTTACATAGACATATTGCATTACATGGTCGGAGTGTTATAAACTTTCATACCTCATCTAACCCCTTCTTTAAGAAGTGAAAACAGGGGTGTGGTTATGAAATAAAACCTTAGTTTCGGATTAAAATGTTGGCATATTGTAAAAAAATTAACCAGTAATCACATTTTTTCAGTATTTTTTTTTAAATGTGTTTTACTGTCGAAATATCTGTTATAAATTCCTGTAATATAAGCTTTCCCATCGCTTAATGGAATTAAGGTGGGACCACATAATGCAAGTTATAAATAAACCATAGGCCCAGCACACTACCTATGTTATGTTAATCCCAATGTTCAGAGGGTACAGTATCACAGTACTTCAGTTATTAAAACTATCTAATTATTTGGCATAAATGAACATTTTGTTATAATCGTAAAAATGTTTGCATCTACCACATACTTTAGTAGTGTAATATAGCCATGTAATATAGATGTGTAATTATCTGAAGATATTGGCCCCTTTGGGTTCGACTGCACTACATGTGTGACTCACATGTGACTTATGTTATTAGGCAAGGACAGGTCACCGAGACGTGCAAGTGTTTTAACTGTGCCAGTTATGAAACGGTGGCCTATCAGTCATACCACAGAGTTCATCTGTGTACATGCCTGACACTGATACTGGTCAAGTCATGAGTGACAGCTATGTGTGCAGGGTCTTCCACAGGAATTTCTTAAGGGATAGGGGGATTTGCGCGGTGGACGAATGGGGATGGGCGCGGGAAGGGGGTGTCCCCCTTCTCGCACAGATTTTTTTTTACTGACCAGTGGAAAGACGAGATTTGGCATATATCTAGTATCATAAGAATTGAAATAAAAATATAATAAAAACATATTTTTTGATGTAAATTTATTGTTTTATTGTTTTATTCATCTATTTATCAATAAAAACAACAATCAGCCATACAATTAACATTAGCCACATCATTCATAAAAATTAACTACATCACTCCGAGTCTCAACACATCATCACAGTGACGATCTCCTTGTTCTCTGTGAGTGCCAGTCATCTACCGCTCTGTTAAAATCAAAGTCATCCAGAGTTGGACCATCCATGCAGATTAAGAGAAGGCTATTGAGGGCGTTGTTCGACAGGTTGCATCTGTGTGATGTCTTTACCCTCTTCAGTGTGGAGAAACCCCTCTCACAATCTAAAGAGAAAAGTGTTTTTTATTGTACAGTTTATATAAGATATGTTAAAATGAATATTGTCATGATCTGTTAATAATGATATACATGCAGCTCCAAATAATTATTTAATAAAACAGTAATTGCTTTTAATAAATATTGTATCATTTTATAAAACTGTATCCTACCTGCTGTGGAAGTTGGAAGCAAGAGCCCTATTCCCTCATACCCACAAGACTCAGGCTCAGACTCATTTAAATCACAAACTCTTTTAACACTAAGAGTCCTAGTAACAAATTTATCCATAATTCAATTCACTAAGACACTATGAAATCAAATGCACTGAATGAATTGTATAAACACAATGTGAAGAAGACTGCATCAAGACCTGTTTATATTAAGTAAAATAACAATGGAATTGCTCATTATCTGAGACATAACTAATTGTTAAAAAGCAGACAGCCAATAAAACAATTCAATTACTTACCATAATTATTTCACGGTTCTGGTTATGCTCCAAAACACCGCTGCACACAGTCCAGAAATCCAATACAGCCGCCCTTCGTTATGATCATCATTCTGTTAACACCAGCTTAATTGCATCCATTAAATCATTTATCCATAACTGGACCCAATTAATTCAAACACCATCATCTTTAATCTTATCTCCAACGTCTGTCGACTATCGAAACAATAAACAACATGCCACTAACTTTTAATCCAATTATGTACACATGCGGTGTATCTGTGTGTATTTCACAGCTGTTACAGCCACTGTCACTTTATCGATCGATACCTGAGTCGCTTGACTGCATACACAATTTATAGACGTGTAGTAAAGTGTTTATTGGGAAACTGAAGGGA